>CM052158.1:11026941-11082279 GCA_028455555.1 Augochlorella aurata | reverse complement strand
ACCTTAGTCACGAGCCAGCAAAAATACTTAATTGTTTTGAACATTTATACATTAAAAGTATATATTGTGCAATCGATGCAGTTATCTTTCTCTGTGTTAAATAATTTAATTAACAATTTTTGTAGATGCTTTATCAATGTAGTATTGATAATCAATGTAGTATTGTCTGCATAATGAACCAAAAGTGTACATAACAATCATTTTATAAAATATTTATGAACTAATTTTTGTTTGTTTTTATTGTAGCAAATTTTTAGTGCATTGCTGTTTGATGATATTTACATCGCTGTTCGCTCTTCGACTGGACGGTTTTATAGAATGGAATTATTGGTGTGTCTTTACGCCAATATGGTTTTGGAAGAGTATGGTAATCTTGGGTGCTACTGTTGGAAGTTATGTTTGGTGGAGACACCCGCATGCAAGACTGGAAGGAGATGCCTATGTACATTACAAGGCAATGTTAATTACTTTGGCATTACACTTGATCCTGTTAATGTTTGAATTGTTAGTATGTGATAAATTAGAATCTGAGAGGCACCTTTGGATACTTGTATTTATACCACTTATCTTCATTTCTATAGTATCGATAGCAGTGAGTATACTGAATTATATGCAGCACTTGCTAGAAGTATGAAATAAGTATTTACAATTACAATTTGAATAGTGTTGGTGTTAATTATGTGTGTATTTTTTATCTTTTATATTTGTTTCTACTTATAGTCTAGAGATACTCTATAACTATATTATGATGAATGTTGTAATTGTGTACATGAAATATAATTGTTTGTTTCATGATTATCTTGTAGAAACAAAGAAACAAGAGATTATGCTACTGAGTATTTCCATAAGGTAGTTACTAAGCCATTGTAATTGTTTATGTAAACAGAGTTGATTAGTTACATATTTCATACTTTTAATCAGTGATATATATTTAGAAATTATACATTAATTCTCAACAAATATAAATATGCTACTTTTGCAGGTATGTATTTGGGCTGCAAAACATGATCGATCATTTGAACTTGAATTGTTCTGTGCAGTTAATGTACTGCAGTTTATTTTCTTGGCATTAAGGCTAGATGGTTTTATAACATGGAGTTGGGAAGTAGTATTTGTGCCTGTTTGGACACTTTTAAGCTTGTCCCTAGTGGCTGTGCTATATGCGATAGTGTTTGCAGCCGTTTTATTAAGAGCACCACAAGTTACTGCCAGACAGAGACGAACATCTCTAAATTCTGCATTGGCATACACATTTCTTGTGGTTCCAATCTCTGTGTTCCAAGTAAGAAGAATGATTATTTTGATAAAATGATGATGAAGGATAAATTTCACTGACATTGGATTTTATTCTATTGTAGGTGTTATTAGCAAACAAATTAGATGAAGATATTTCATTAAATTATACTACAGTAGCTATGCCGCTTTTAATATCTCATGTAACACTTATTTTTATGTCTTTTGATGCAAAAGGTGGAAACAGATGTAAGAAAGATCAATTTAATTTCATTTAAAATTTTATATAATGTTAATTAGCAATAATCATTCAACTTAATTAATTTCAGGGTGGTTTGGCATTAGGAAAGATTTTTGTCATTTTTTACTAGGATTGTGTCCATTACTTCAAGAATATGGTAATATTTCATACCAGCCAAGAAGTGATCAGGATCAACCACCATCTGAACCAATGGTTTCAGATAAACATGAAAAACATATTAAGAAAATCGACCTAACAAAACCTGTTGTACCTATAATTTCAATCGATATGCCTGATTGATTATTTTATCTAGGTTCGTATGAATTATTATTAAATTTTCACCTATTTGTAGCTTGGACGTGCTCATGATTTAGTGTAACTAATCATTGTTTTATCAAATTGATAATATGACAACCATCTTGCAGGATTGATTGGAGTATTTGAAATATTTGTACCGATATGACTGGTTAATACCAAGAGCCATATCTTAACAAATAATAGACAGGTGCATATATATAATAGTGAAATCTATTATAAAAAAAGGGGAAACTATTGTTTTCAGTACGACACGTCGTAATGAAAATCTTGTTATTGTTAAACTCATTGTGCGCTAAGGCAATCAGAACTATTCATTAAAATATTATCCTATTTTGTTCTTGGGGCTAAAGCCTTTTATAGTAACTTGTAAAGATTTTGATAGGGGGAACTCTACAAAATTTTTTATGATGAATTAATTAAGGTGACCTGTAAGGAACAAAAATTTTATTATCAATGCTAAATTAACGGCCCCTCGAGCAAATTTAGCAGTCGCAATGCTCAAACTGAAAATCATTATGTCTCTTAAAGCTGCATCAATTTTTTATGTGTATTCAAACACTTATATTATACGTAGATGGGGATTCTGCAACATATGGACTTGTTCAAACCTGTGCTGCATCATTTTTTAATTTAAACAAAACGTCGTCGGGTTATATGAAACTGATAGTGAAATAGGACAAGTTCCAATAAGTCCACTTACTGCAGGTTTCTGATGTAGAATAAGTAATCGACCCGTCCATTTGTTTGATTGATCCTTCGTAACGATATAAGATAATTGTCGACCTATTTTATTATGTCTGTTAATAGTGGAATTACGTAATGATAGTATTAATATTACTTTGCCAAAAGTAGTAGTTACAAAGAATGGTGAACATGCCTAAGCTGGTGCTAAAAATTAACAATACTTTAGACATGTTTTACACGCGATTAAGACCTGTGTTTAAAATTTCGTTTAATTCTTAGGACACCGTGATCTGTATAAAGCGAAGCTTCATTTATAATTACTTATACTTTAAACCAATTTACGATGTAAATAGCTCACCAGACTACAGGACTAAGTAATGTTGTACAGGCCACATTTAAAAAGATTGTTGTGTACATAGTTAAGTCTCGGATAACGAATGATTATCTAATCTTTAGTTGATTTAAAATGAATAAGTATTGCGTCATATATTTAAAGATTAAGTAATAATATAGGAGACACGAATACTACGTACAATATATACATGTAATATAATCAGACATTATATTTGCAATTAATCAATTCGGCTTCCCTTGTTTCTAGAACGAAATTACAATACAAACTCCAGTATTGAACGAGACTTAACTGTACAATGCATATAGCAAATAGAAAGGAATCATTGTAATTAATGAGCGAAGGGATCGTAAATGGGGTACGATATTCAAATTATATGTTATAGGTCAGTTCTCCTTTTGTGAAAGTGCTTCACGTATATTCGAATCCGTTTTTAAATAATTTTTAATTTACTACGTATATTTATGTCTGTGTTCATGACAAGTAAGTTGACAACACATAATTAGAAACAAGAGCCATATATTTATATTAGAATAATTTTTGTACGTGTTCCTAAAATGTTTGCAATATTTTTTATTAAAATATTCATATATTGATATTAGTAGATGGTCATTTTGATGTGTGCGCCAAGCACATTCAATGGGCTCTGTTACTTTAAGTGATAAATTTAGATTTAAATTCTTTTGTATGTTTACAACTCGTAAGTTGCTTGAAAATACCAATGAATAATTAGTGCATTTCCTAATTAATAATATAACAAGTACGCGTCGTTGTTATATACCAAATAATTTAAATTTTACCATATTTTATTGAATTAATCAAGTCTTTCGACAAACAGAGAAACGACACAATGTTCGGAGATTGAAATGATTCGGAATTAAAGTAATATTGTATGTATACGTTTATGTTGTGCGCGTCGTTTTATACTAAAATTTTATTGTAATCGTGGAGACTCTCATTTATTAGAATCTGATAAAATAAGTATGCATTCATATAAAGAATTTCGAATAAACCTACGAGGAGCAAAGAGCAGGTACAATGTACCTGGTAACGTATTTCAATCTTTGAACATGTTCATGAAACAAAGATATTTGTTCAATAAGTTGTGCGTTACGTATGCATTGTATAATTAAAATTTTTAGGACACAAAGGAAATAATCCAAATTTTTCGATCGTACTAACATGGTTTGTTGTGTATGAAGTGTAAATTGTTCAAGTATTAGGTTTGTAATCGGCCTTAACAAGAGATCGGATATATCGGCTAGGAGACAAGACTGAGCACTTTGCATCTTTAGAATAACATGGACAAGATGTAAAAAGAAAAAAAAATATTCGCGCGACTTTCAAGAAGAGACGTTTAAAGATAAGAACATTAATTGTTAACGTTAATAGATACCATTAATTATTAAGTATATCCAATCATTTATTGTGTTACGATGTAGAAATAATGTACATAGTCTGTTGTATTACAATAACATTATAGACTATATTATTAATTATTGTATATTATACATATCTACCATGAGCGACGATTGATAAATAAGTAGTGGTATCATTTTATTTTATATACACCACTCGCAAAAAAGGTACCATTATAATCTAATAAAGTTTATATTTTTTGGTATTAACAGACACGAGCAATTTTTACAATAAGTGGCTTTTTTCGTTCTTTTTCATCGAGTCGTGTAAAACTAATAATATACTTCGTACTAGTTCGAATATTTAACATAATGATATAAATTAATAATGACAATAACAAAAGTATGGTTACATTTTCCCGTGCTTGTTTACCATAAAAATGATTGATCGGATTATAAAGTGTAGTTTGTAATCAGAATATGAAATACTTTTGCCCTAAAAAACGTTCATACACTACAATTTCGGGTTTAATGACGATGATTTTGAACAACGGGTTTGTTTTTTTAATAAATATTGACATTATGAAAGTGCAACACATATACGATTCTTACGTGGCGATTTAAAATCATATTTTTCTACTCTCTGTGCAATTGATTCGTGTAAAAAAAATGGAAGATGAATGACCGTACAATCTAATTATCACTTACGCGCATTTCTGGTAAATGCGTAACACTATTGTCTGCCATTAGTGTGCCGTAAAAATTGATCTAATTACCACTAAAAACTTTCAGCACAACGGTATGTATTCAGGTACCCATGTTCGACCAAGGAGCTGCGAAATCTTTTTCGATAATTCCGTCACGTCCAGTTCAGAGTCTTCTATTAGCGATGTCTCCCAGACGTATAGTATTCGTAGTCGTTTTGCGCAGACTGTGACGAATTCCAACAAACCTGAGCAACTGCGGCCAACAAAAACAAAAATTATCAATAATTTGTATATTTTCAATTGTTTCCCCTATCATGATTATTGGTGTGGCTTAAATTTTTACTTTCGCAATGCAAAGATTAAATACAGACGATTTTGAACAAATAACCATTGACCTTCGTACATTGCGAACAACTTAAAGAAACCATTAAAAAGACTTCAAGCAATTTTCAAAATATATTAATAAAAATGTAATTCCTTCGTCGTAACAGTAGTCCCATTTAATAGATTCATGTTTCATCGATTCATGTTTATGGGATTATCTGATGAAGATCCTTGGAACTATTAAGTGGGAGCTACCGTGCACTGTACATACGTGATTTCACAGTCGCCCAAACCGACAGCGCTCAGGCATGGACATCCTTCAGCGATAGACAGCAGTGCTCGGTCAAGTGTGTCTGGTCCATAAGCAGCAATAACTAACTCGACCAACCGAGGATATACGCAACCAATGCGTAACAATGTTGCCTCAGATGGCGCCTCCCCAAAGTACAAGTGTGTTATAGGAACGCAGGGAGCAAGAAGCACACTCTGATCGTCATCGTTCGTCATGTACGACGATCTGAAATTGTTTCAAGAAAAAGAGATGTTGTTATTACGGTTCTTTTGAATCTCATATTTGTCTCGGATAAAAACCCGACCATTTGATGCTACTATTAAGTCAACTAATAAATAATTTTCGTTTCTGAGAACAAGTTGTAACGTCATTCATTATTCCGTAATCGAGCTTTTTGATAAATGATATCAGATCACATTGTAAACGATGACGAATAGAATAATTGATCAAGAATACAATTACTGTTCGTATTATTAATAAATTCAACCGATATACTGGAACAAAAATTATTTGAGACTCGTTCTAATAAATACGTCACAGCATTCTTTAATAGGTGTAATTATGAGTAAAACGTAATTTTTTTAATTACAATGTACAGCGAAAATGAATGGACGTTGACTGTCCGGTAATCTTATCTGTAATTGTTTCTGACAAGTGCATGACGACTAATGTAGCGTAGTAACATACCGTTCAAAAATAATAGAAGTAGTAAGAATAATATTTGTACACTGCCGATTTGTCTAGTATTCGCGTAGAATTTATACAATATATCTATGAGCGTTACATTGTAAGAAAACAAATAAAAGCCGAGTTTTACCTAGTCATAGTTAATGAAGAATACTAGTACCTAAAGCATGAGTACAACGCTATTTTCCCATAGTATGCTTCCTTATAGATCTACTGATTTATGTAGGCATTGATAAATTTCTAACTTATATAGAGAGACTCATTTTATCCTTAACGTTAATTTATTTTATATCTTCATTCGCTCTAAAATGTAACAATCGAATTTTGATATTTTAATCTCTACAGTATAGCAACTAGGACTTGATAAAAAAATGCACCATCCATAGGAGACGTTACTACTCAGTCTATTATTATCGAAAGAAATGCTGAAGTTAGGTGGTTCTATCTAGAGCTTAAACGTTTACTAAATATCATCCTTTAGAAAAAAAGTGCACTCACAGCACTAGGTTTATGTTCGGCAGTTGACTCGAAAATGTACACCAAGCAGTATCGCTGACTCGTGGAAGCGGCTTTATCTCCTGATGCACTTCCAATCGTAAAGTCTCCAATTGCATATGTTTCTCAGAGCTTAGTGCTAGTAACAATTCGTCGCTGAGCAACGAATAGGAGAGACATAATTCTCGCAAGTACCGGCAATAATTAACCAACGCCTGGATCCCTATAATGCAAATACATTAATTAAACAATCACGATCACAATACCATTGATATCGAAAGTAATTATTCTGCGGTGAAAGATGGTACCTTCAGGTAACAATCGCGGGTATCCTTTTATTCGAAGAAGTTGCAGCGTCTTCGAAGCATCTTCGTCTTTCCCGGATCGATCCTTTCTTTGCTCGATCCCATCCTCGCTTGATATTTTCATTATGGTCTTGAATTTATCATTGTCGATCTCCAAAAAACCGGGCTTCGTCGTACTCATTAGTGCCAGCATCTACCATTGAATGCAAATTTTACATTTTAGTGGAGGTTTACATCGTCGAACCATCGGCATATTGCTTTTAAATACCGGCGGACAGAGTACATATTTGCCACCCTTAATGTGATCACCTTAACACTAAAACTATCGAATTCTAAATGTAACTAACACGTATCGTTTTCTAACGACGAAAAGTCTCGGGTTAATATTAAACATATTTCGCAGAAAATTCATCGATGGACCCCATTTCTCTGGGACTAGGCAAAACGTGACCGACATGGCCAACGTGACATGGATGCAGTAGTGTTTGTATATGTACAGTATTACTAGTTGAGTTTCTTCTCGGTAGCGCGTGTCCCGAGTTAAGTGGGACGTGTCTGTATAAGTATATGTACGTGAGACAACACGTTGCTTGCTCCGTGCATCGTTTTCGTTGTCGCTGAACTTGATATCCTCGATTGATTTTGGTTTCGCTTCGAGTAAATCTCGACGCGCTGTTTTACCATGCATTTTGTACATTGAATGCCAAAAGAACAGTTCAGTTTAGAAGTAATTTCGTTTTTCCAACGGAAAATAAAAGGCGATTGTTTAATATACAATTGTTATCTATAAATTTTATCCATTGACCGCTCTGTTCTACAAATATTGAATCAAATATTCTTTGAAAAACGAAATTACTCTCCGTGCAACCAAATAAGTTCGTATAAACCGGCTAGCCAAGAGTTTCAACCACTGAACCAGGACGAGAAGCAGCTTAATGAATTATTCAACCAAGAGTTCGTTCATCTCCCACCGGGTTCCGACATAATCATCGGTATCACAATGTTGCTGTCACCTGTCGTCCCTCTACGTCTACACAGTCGAGCCACATCGCGAGTTCTTTGGGTCCCGGGACTAACAGAGAATGTAGCTCGGTCCGCGGAGCGAGTGCACGAAATGCAGTCACCACGATGAACCCTACGGAAGTCACGAAATTACGCGCCGACTCGAGATTATCACGAACCTTGGACAATTTCTGTCCAGGGTGTCGTCAACGAGTACAGCAGACAGCCTCGGTGGGCTCTGCGCGACTGGTCTCTCTCCGACGGCCGAGCACGCGAAGGAAACGGGTGAGAGTAGTCTATGGCGAGCATGCTACTGCACCGAGACCGTTGGCTGCTGCGGCCTTCGCGAAGGAGGTGCAGAGAAAAAGCGAAAGGACGACTGGAAAGGCATGTAATCGTTGTGCAATACGGCAGCATTGATCGGATTGGGACCACGGTGGGCCCGCGGCGGTTCTCGACGACTGGGCCATGCACGTGCTGGGTACACGAGACGTCCTGCGATTCAGTCGCCGTCCTTCTCGCCTGATTCAATGCGTACTACCCTTGATAATCACTTTTCGATCTGGCCTGAAAGTTTGAGGCGATATAATGTATTTTTCTTCTTCTCATCAGCCAGGACACGGATGTTAAATACCACCTCCGGTAAAAAATATTCGAACACCCTTTGCAACACATTTCAACGGGGTCGCTTGTTTTAAAACTCTCTGGCTTTGTCTTAGGTGACTTCATTCTTTTGTAATCGAAGTTCCAAGTAGATTTGTCCTTAGTAATGTGTTTCTTATGATCGCGTCTTAAAGACCTTTAATGCTAATGAATTCGTCGATGAAAGAAATGATGGACGCATGTATAATTTTATATTATTTGAAAAGAACCTTGTATGTCCGGTACTAGGAGAAGTTCCCCTAGGTTGACGTTTTTATCCAATTATCCAATTTATCGGCAGAAAACCGCCGCTGAAACGATACAAATTATTTGTAAAGCTTACATGATGACGGTGTGCAAAATGAATTAATGAATTGATTGGCCTGACAAATAAAAGACCTTCCTTGTAGAGTAGTAAAGTTAGCGTTGTCTAATCAAGATTTAAGTGTGGCGTGGGTGAGCGCTAAATTTTCTATGTTTAATATGAAAAGAATTCTATGAAATGGGAATACTCCGGGTCCGAAGAAACCGTTGAATGTTAAAATAGATTCCAGCGGAAATAATGAAATACCATAGCAACTGATTCATGGACCACCCTATGCATTCGACGCACACTGTGCACGCACCCTTAACGAGAAGCGTGCAAATATGCTCCGAGCTACGCGAGACCGGTAAAAGGATTGCCGGGTTGCAGAAAGCGGTCACGGACTGAGAAAACGTTCCTGAAGCACACTGGACTATCCACGTGTTTATGGTCACGCCGATCACGTGGACTCCATTTAGAAGAGTCTGAAATTCCCGTGTTGTGTAACTTCCTTACATTTTGCTACGTTTTACATTCTTTATATACATTTTTACCACGAATTTATATAATCATTAGTAATACGTTATCACACTGAATCGCGGATTTTACGTGTTTCAAATATCGCGAGAAAATATTGTCTTGAAACTCTCGGTAAAGAGGCACATTCCATCGTGATTTACCGAGTCACCCCTTACAGCGGTCGCGTCAAGCCGGAAAAGGCTAATGATACTACGGATGCCATTATAAAATGAAACCGAAGACGTCGCCGAACGGTATAGCTTAATAAACGTCGCATCGGTGAAATGCCATAAATCGTCGGACTATCCATCGGCGGGAAATACGGGCGGTTATTAAATTATTTAATATTCTTCAGTTCGCTGGATTAACAAAATGTCTGTAATCTCTAAAAGCAGGTCACGGACTTGCGGAGCCCGTTTGTCGGTTCCCAGTAGACCATTCACGTGTTTTCTGCTGCGACTCACGTGTATCACGAAGAGAAAGGGAACTGATAAATTACTACCTAATTAAACATCACCTGCCAAACACGCTCGGTAAGCTTCGGTTCTAAAGAACTCGAAAATATTTCTTCTGGGTTGGATAACAAGATCTAATCGTCAGAGAATTGCTGAAATATTTTACAGCAAAAAATGTGGCTATGATCGGTGTATATAGATTGGGAAAAATCAATGATCTGAAAGGAAAATGCTTTTAAATCACATACAAAACAATTTTGTTAAACATTTGAACATTCGTAAATTCCAACGTGCACACCGTAGTACTGAAGACTGTACTTTAAAAGTAAAAGCTTTTATATCCCGTGATCATATAATATCGCGTCATGCTCGCGATGAAAATTTCAAAGAACATTTGTTAAGTACGAGTAGAAGTATTGCCTTTCAAATATAAATAAAATTCTTGAACTTATGAGACGACGCAATATAATTATTCCGGGCAAAGTACTGTATGCAAGAGTACCACGACGGGGAGACGTTGATCGGATGAAACGTGACAAGTGATAATTACCTATTACCCTGGCTGCGATTGAATCTTCCGTTCCTCCAAAACGGTAATCAGTGTGTAATCGTATGCCGCACGACACAGGCGAACAGGATGCTCGAAAGTAGTAGGTGGAGGAAAATCGTGTTTATTGGAAGCGAAACCCATTTACTTTCGCAATGGCTGGTCACTAGCATCAGATTCGGATGCGCCTCGAGCTATACCTATAAAACAAAATGTGCCTAATGTTATCACGCTGTGATCGAACCGCGTCGATGATATCATATCGATAACGTTATCCAATGAATTATAATTTTTCTCAAGTGTACAATTATCTCGTAAAAATTTTACGGATTTCTCTGACTAGGAAATTTAGCGTTAAAATCATTTTAAAAATACGTTTATGCCTTTTACATTTAATGATGCAGCAATTTCTCGAATATTTAGAAGAAATTAGGTATTCCAAAAAAAGCTGGTTTCAGATTCGCATTCAGAATGTGAAGATCGTCTATTAGTTACCGCAACACGTAATACGTAAATGGACTCGACTCTCAAGTCATGATAGCCGTATTACATTTATAAATCCACACTCGCTTCTTGTCGCCATTGGTTACGCATTTATATTTTGACTGTCCTTATCGCGAGTTGCAATTCGTAATGAGCAGTGACCTGGACAAAACGTTGTTATCGTTGAACCGATATATTCGAGTGTCGGTTCACCAGACGAACAAAAATGCTTTACCAGTATGCTGGTTGGTCAGTTATCCCAAGCACACGCACAGTTTCTATTACTTTTTCCACACACCCTTAGTATTACTGTACGAAAAAACGGTCAGTAGTAAGAATATTTTCGCTGTCGGTCCCTGCAAACCGGTCTCGACCACGTACTGGCCTTACCGTTTTCCTTCTGCCGCTCACGACGCCGTCGCACGCTATTAACAGCTGATACACGTGTTTCCGCGCTCACGTGCGCCTCGACTATTGCTACCTGTATGCGTTCTATAGATATTCACGCACGACTATCCTATATATCTTCGATGCGACATGCGTCATCGTCGCCGCAAGACGTTCTCGCCGCTTCCCATTCCGCGAAAAATGTCGAGAGCATGGATTGGATTTCTCACCTATCGTGCGTGAATGACTCATTTAGTTAACGAAAAATGCAATTGTACGATAAACCGACTGAAACTCGAGCAAAAACGTAATGTCCGATGGAACTCTTCGCTCGATATCCTGCGAATGACGCGCAATGCACACGGTTCTTGCTCTTGAAACGTCTGTCTTTCTTTGAATCTTCTAGATAAACGATGATCGAACGTGGGATACATATATCTCGACTTGATTCTTCGGAGGAGTGTTACGTAAAATTGAAAACCACGTCGTTCCAGGTCATTTACCTTGTCCGATCCGATTAATAAGATTTTGTTAAGATCGTATGACTCGGTGAGGCTTCCTCCTCGTGTCTTCTATCTCCGAAGCTCGCATCGCTTTTCATTTATGTAATCGGAATGACAACGAGCCCTCGACGAATTCGTTTCGAAGAAAAAAAAAAAAGAAAGAAAAGAAATCAGTGACGGAAGTTTCATTGAAACGCATTAAAACATGTAAGTCGAATGTTTATTCATAGTACGAGAAGATAAAGAAACGAAACAATAAGAAAACATTCATACCATTCTACCAATGTATTTACCCCGTACGACGTCACGTTGATCGTAGTTCGCCGATTTCAAGCCCGAGACGCAGTTGTGCAATTCGTGAGAAAATGGCAATACTGGTCGACGATATCGCAGATTATTTGAAAGAAAGAAAATGAAACAGTTAGTGCTGGAGTGAGGGTAGTGTGGAGAAGCGGTTTTCACCTGTATGTTATGTGCGGTACGTGACACGACGAACTAGCATTGAAGTGATGTCTCCGAGCGATTGAGACCGACTGGATATGCGTTGGGGCTGATTGTCAGAAGCGTCCAGTAGCGTTCAGGAGCGGTACAATTTAAAACACCTCTGCAATCGATATTTACATAAGACTCCGTTAATGCGATGACGAAATATTTCAGCATGAAAAATTGATTATGCATACGCGCGAACGACGCAGTTTCTGGAAACGGATGGAAGAATAAAATTTGTTAGAAAACCTCACTCTTACAGATGTCTAGCATCAAAAGAATGCTACAGAAGAAGCGATGATTCTGTTCAGCTAAACCCATGATAGGACCTTGATTATTAACAATACAATTCTTTAAATCTGTTGTTAATGCAACATCGCGTAGTAGGTGCTGTAACGGTTGCGTCTACGTCTCGAATCTATCGAATGCCGTTCGATCAACGACCTTAGATCGATGCGATCGATCTATTGAATATTATGAAACGATCGAATTTCGTAGAATATTCCAGATTTTGTGACCCGCGATAGCAAACGATAATCTACTTAATTAAAAATTCTATTCTCTGACTACTGAAAGAATTAACACCAGCATATTATAAAAGCACAGTCGAAACAGTAGTAGCTTGACTACATTACCGGCTCTGTAAACTCAGCCTTCCCTCTGTTGCGGACACATGTAGTTCACTAACTAACCGTTCCATTTAGGTAGAGTCCGCTATCGATCACAGCACTTTTTTATAGAGTCGGTAATTCATCGGTAATTCGTCGGTAAGGCTCCTAAGTCTCTGTAGAAATATTAAAACGAATATTTAAAGCATGTTTAACTAATTATTTTGAAAAAGGAACCTGTTGTGTAATAATTCTAAACCGCAAGAGATGTTTACATCAGGTTTTGGCTAGACAGTATACAAATTTTATGTAATAAACAGGTTTAAAAAATTAATTATAATTGTTATTACAACGTATGTAGTCACGTTAGCGCTACAAAATATAATGTTTAGGTCAACACTGTATATTATATTGGTTGTCGTAAATCCTTGGGTCAAGGTTATCTCCCCCCCTCCGTTTCTCTCTCTCTCTCTCTCTTACTCAGTCCCGCGGTCCGAAATCTTCCTGCATCCCTTCAGCGGGCCTTTATCCTTGTGGTGCAATTGGAAGATGGGTTTCCTGACGAATTAACGTTAATCTTTAAATTAGACTATGAGAAACCTTTCCAATAAATAACGGAGTTAGATAGTCTTATATTTTCGTTTACCTTACTGGAACACGTATGCTTCATTGCAGGAGAATGTATTGCTTCGCACATTAAGCCTCTGTAAAAGTTAAGCAATTTTAACGAATTTATATACACTTCACATAGGCGAGAAACCGACCATTCTTACGTTTAATCCTGTCTCATTTAAAATCGTATTGTATCCGAATCGCTTCGATCAAAGATGCCATTAAATCAACTTTGTTGTAGCGGCAAAACCGCCGCCACAAATATTCTGATAGCCGATCGGCGAAATCTTCATCTATTCTCCCAGTGTTGGAGCCATCACTTCCTATAATTAAATTTCGATTCCAATAATTAGGATACGAAAGTATAATATAAAGTGAAAAGTATATGTATAGTGGAAGCAATTTAAATTTAGCTATAATATCAATTACCAACTAACTCTATACTGTGGTTCACCGTTTTGTGTATGTAGCCTGCGGCAGTGAGATCCGCGTAATTGCGTACGCGATTCGTCTGAATCTCACTGCCGATGGCTACGTACTCCTTTAAAACGTCAATTATAGCTTCAGGTGTTCGGTTTTCTATGACTACCACGCGACAGTCTGTTGTTTCAATGTCGATCATTCCAAAGATCCAGTGGCCCTCGACTTTGCGACCGCGACTACATTTTCGCTTGCCAAATTTGGCTTCATCGATCTGTAAAATAATATGAATGGAATGTTTTCAATAGTCTGTTTTAAATAACCCATCTCAGAAAACTTAACACGAATCGATACATCATTCTGTACCTGAATTGTGATCGGTTTTCCGGATGCTGATATCCCCCCCAATTTAGGCTTATCTACTTGCATCTTCGGAAAATGGTCGACGATTATCTCGCGGCAATAATGGAACCACACAGCAATAGTCGACGAACTCAAAGTTGATACATGATCATTGTTTACATTGAAATCGCACAATTCGTGCGTCGTATATGCATATGATAGGTCTCGCGTAAAGCAGTATATTAACCTAAAAAAATGCACAATTCATTAAATCGTACAATTCCTTCAATTACTATAGAGCTTGCCTTATAGCCTTATACAAAGGCAAATGAATGTGCTCGAAAAAGGAATCGGCCATTGCCGAGTACTGACGGCAATTTTCGCGGCCGACAGAACATCGGAAACGGCCGATTCCATCTACTGCCGAACTCGAATAAAACTTCATCGGTTTTCGGTGCACCCTACACATCACCGACCCACGCAACAGCCGGTGTTCGCGTGCCCAAATGACAGCATCTTGATTTGTCGTCGGCAAATTCGCAAAGTTATATCTCTTGTTCTCCATCTTTGTTTTCATGGGCATTTGGAATAAGAAAATGTGTGTACTCAAAGATGGCTAGTTGGCCGTTTTTGCGTACTCGCGGCGTCATCTAGTGGAAAACGCTAATCAGAAACGCTTAGAATATCGCAACTTTTACAAAAATAGATTCTTAACTTTAAAACTTACATTTTTAGAGTTTTCTTGTCAAAATCTACGGAATTATACAATAACAATTGTGTATATCGACAATTATTGGTCCCCCAAAGCCCTTAAATCTCACCAGACAGTGTACGTAACTGTACACCACAATACCCTGATTAGGACTTTTTGACGCGCTTCTGAGAATCAGCTTGTACTTCTAACCCTTTTGACGGCGTTTTGTCAGTGTCGCCACTATCAGTTACAATTACAATCAACTAAAATAAAAGCGTTCAATTCTTTTCTGATTCACGCTATGTACTTGTGTCATCGTGTCTAACCTTTGTAAAGACCATCCATAGTGGTGGTCATAGAAAATAAACCTTTTGACAGATTAAACGTTTGACAGGTGCCATCGCAGAGCAAAAATGGCAAGATGTTTTTGCCTCGGATATCTTTTCATATTTGTTATTATAAATCTAGGTAAGTTATAGTATCTCCAAAAATGATAAAACTTCATTATTCATAAATATGTCTGTGAAATTTCTGTATGAAGCTTGTCCTTTTTTACCTTCACCATCTTCTTTGTTATAAAATCATTAATTCTTATTTATAATTATAGAACTAGTTTTTATATTGGAGTTCACTTGACATTTGTCAAGTTCCTTCTTTTTTTATCAAATACGTGTATCATGATCTATTTATTTATTTTAGAAAACTGTCTAATTAAATTTGTTTTCAGTGGCTGCAATCAGAGTAAAAGATATGATCTACACATCTTTTGATGGAGTTTCTGCATGTTTCCGTAGACATAATGGAACGCATCAATTTGGATGTTCTTGTAAGCTGTTGGAAACTTTAATGCTAATTAAATTATCTACAGGATAATTAAAAATCCTTTCTCTTTCGTTTTAATACTATAATTTTTCTTCATTATAGCAAGCAGATCTGGAAGTATTGGAGTTGTTCATTTTGTTGAAAAAGAAGAGGATGTCAGGTGGCTAGAGCATAATTCCACTGCTGGACCTTATACAGTAGTCCTTCCATTTTCCATGTTCACTAAAGATGTATTATTTCGATTACGGGATACCAAAAACGTTAATGGAGTCTTATTAGCAAAAAATGTTAGTCAGCCATATCCACATTCGTATTCTCCTGAAGACACTTGTCCAAATAGATATTCAGGATTTAAAAACTGCACTGATTCATCTCCTTGGAATCCGAGTGGTTCTTCATTGCTTATGGAAGATTGGCCCTTCCCAATGTTCTATATGGAGGTCAGAAATAACTTTCTACTTTACCTGTATTGAATTATTTCTGTAATATTCGTATCCATATATATTATATACAACATGATTTTTTAATTATTATTTTCAGAATGAAACAAGAATCGAGGAAGTAAAATCTTGTTTCTTTAAATATAATGCACATGATTTACAATCCCAGAGTCAAAGACCGCTGTGCGCACTAGAAATGAAATCATTCATGTTTGCTGCTGTTGATTCAGGAACATGCATTAGACGTAATGACTTCAATTTACATATTGATCCAATATTGTATTGTGATCCGTTGGGCGATAGAAATATACATTGGCCTCTAACTCCGCTAAATAAAAACGATAAAAATTCCATCATATTAGTAACGGCCAGGCTGGATGCATCTTCTTTATTTGATAGAATATCACCTGGAGCAGAGAATGTAGTAACCGGATTAGTAACACTACTTGCCACTGCCTATCATTTGAATAACTTATTTAAAAATTCTACATTAGCAAATAGTAAGTATGATAGTGTATAAATTGTAATAAATTGTTGTTATTTTATGTTTATAAATACGTTTTGATTTCTTTTTTTCAGACAGAAATATTGTTTTCTCTTTATTCAATGGTGAGGCATTTGACTACATAGGTTCGAGTAGATTAATTTATGATCTAAAGGAAGGTCACTTCCATGCCTTGGGTGGTGTAAAATTGAAGTTTGATGACATCGAGTCTGTCATTGAATTCGGTCAATTAAGTAAAGACAATTTATACCTTCATTCTAATAATGGGAAAAATAATATACTAATAGAAAGCCTCAAGAATGAATTACATGCAGATGTTCTGGAAGATAGTATCCCACCTACATCAATACAAAGCTTTTTAAAAGAAAAGCCAGATTTACCAGCAGTTGTTATAAGCAACCATGGAGCACAATTTAAAAACAAATATTACAATGGAATATTGGATGATGCTCAAAATCTATATGTTAACAAGTATGTCTACTTCTTTTTTTCAATGTATAACAAGTATATAGTCTGTATTAACACAACATTATGTATTTCTTGCAGAAACGATTCAGATGTCCTTACTGCTGGTTTAGCAAAGATAGCAATTAGTGTTGCTGAGGTACTTTACAAAAACGTTACTGAGAAACAACCTCCACCTGTAAATGAAACTACACGAAAAGATATTGAATACCATATTTCTGAAATGCTGTTTTGCTATCTAAAAAGTGCCAAGTGTAAATTATTCTTGGCTGCATCGCCTCCAGGCGCTAAACTAATCAATCAAGTTCTACCCCTATATGTGGGTGTACACAAAGTACTAAATACTGCCACAACCCTAACCGGTCAGCTGCTTGCTTTCTTAACTAGAGAGGAATTAAACATGAACGAAACTACATGTTATGAAAAGCATCTTATTTGGATGGCTGGTTACAACTGCTCAGGCATATGCATTAATTCTACTGTAAATTATAGTTCAGCCATGAGTCCTGCATTTATTATTGACGGTATGCTTTTGTATAGAATATTAACGCAGTATTTGAGAATATTGGTCGTTTAAAATAAATTACTATTTTGATATGTTTAATTAGGATACAACATGAAATTAAAAACTTATTCGACGTGGACAGAATCCATATGGGAAACATTAAGTGTAAGGATGTTTTTGAAACCTCCAGAATCTACACAGCGACTCAGTATGATTCTTGGTAGTGTAGTAGCTGGCATGTCATTCATTCTTGTATGGCTCATTAAGTCTCGATCCGACATACTATTTAACACAAGGTACGATAGTAATATAGAAGTAAATAAACTGTATGGTATTCGATAATTGTAAATATTTTGTTATCGATAAACACAAAACTAATTGTTTCAGAAGAGCAACAGATGACTAGGAACGAGCTGCGGACCACATATCAATGACCAGATTGGATCGTCTCAAGAATAAGGATGTTCCAGTAACGAGTCTTTAAATGTATGTGTGGTACGCCCTCGGACAATTTTTATACCTCAAAATACTGACACATATTCAAATACCACCGTCGTTTTACTTCATTAACGTCCTGAAATTTTTGCTTATTCTTTGATTAAAATGTTTGCACTTTGCTGTTATTATGTTAAGAACGATCTCATCAGTTCGCATTATCTTCGTCGGTCTTTCTTCTTTTTGTTTCACTTGTAAATGATAATATAACTAAGTACATTTTTTCGTAATGTTATGAACATACATCACGTAAATTCAATGGACGGTAATAGATGGAAACGTTTTTATATTCCAACCAATATTTAGAGTATTACATCAGTATCGCAGTGATAAGCAGGGTATATTAACACTGAAAATATCTGCTGAACATTCGAATGTGATGGATTAATTTTGTATATAGTAACAAACGTACACATTTTACATATATGACTAATGTAAATTAATACGTTCAATGCTCGTAGTCAAAATAGTTAATGAAGTACTTTGAACAACTATTTAATTTCATATCATTCACGTATTCATAAATATTAGTATTATAAATGTCATGTCATCAAAATATATTTGGTAATGTATTTAAGGAAAGCTTCAACAAATCTAGGACATTATTTGAAGTTTACTAATGAATTACTTTAGCCATCAATTTTTTACTACTGTATTTTTTGCAATTTATATTGGTATCATATACTAATTAATTGATGTAGCAGCAGCAGGATGTTTCATTTGTTTGGAAGATCCTTGCTCGTGGATTTTCTCAAAACTAGATAGCTAATTGTATGAAACGCTTAAGTGAAGTTGACAATGTTGTAAAACACGTAATCTAAGAAAACATTTTGTCACTTCTAGTAAGAAGTTTAACAATTCATTTCATGAACACAATTTCAATCATAAAATGTTGTTGAAGATGAGGTACGGATAGGTTCATTACTAGAAATCGTTTGAATCTTTGTAAGTCGATACGATATGTTAATATATTTCTTTTTTTCATTCTTGAGCTTTGAACATTAAATAACTAATATAAGGAAAGTTGACGTGAAAAGAGACAAGTGAGACTAAAGAAAAATATTTTATGAAGAACTAAATGATACTGTAGGAATTTGCTAGGAAACATATTTGTAACTGTAACCATTCGAACGCATTTTATAAATATAATGTAAATAAGTTATAAGAAAGACATTATGTCCTGAATTCTTCAATTCTTGATTACTATGTAGAATTTTTTATAAACAATTACCTGTGATTACTTGCGATTTCATACTTTTTTAAGACATGCAAGTATGCGATATGCGATGTAATTGACTGGTGTTTTATCAAATATACAAATTACGAGTCCTTATTATTGATAATAAAGTATTATATACTGGATATTGGAGATTAAATTTGTTAAAGTCTGCCTAATGACCCGCTTGACTACTAATCTTTTCAATTGAAAGAATTACGTGTTTCGTAACTAAATAAAAGCAGGTTATTATTAATTGTAATTCTGTATGTAAATATTAAGTGGCACCTTAAGAATAAAATAAAAGTCAGGAAACATATTGCAAGCGTGATGGCATTTATTATCAATAAACAACTTATTTAACAGGACCTTGATGTACACGAGAAAGTATTCAAGTTGTTTACTTATGCTTCCTTTTTAGTATGTACGTAGGTATGTAATACGTTTAGTTTATGACTTAAAATTTCACTTAAGTTAGGAATGGACCTTCGAAAGTCCGTTACTTTTTATATTAGAACATGCACGCACACGCGTGTGCGTTAGCAATATCAAATAGTACAAATATCTGTCAATATACATATGTAAACATTTTTGGAAAAGTATAGAATAAATTGTTCTCTTGGCAAGATAGAATACATATTACAGTACATGAAACGTAACATGCATGATAGAAACTTCTGTATAATTTACAAGTATTAATATAATATTCATGAAGGAAGTGAACAAATTACTAGAAAATAATAGTATATAGAATAAAAACGCAATATTGATTACGCATAACAAGTAAGGATGAACTGTTGTTTCGATCACAATCAGTGTGCATGGAAAGTACAGATAATGTTAACGTGAATGAATAGAGAAATATTTGTCATAAAGTAACCTAGTAAATTATAATGTTGCAATAGGAAATTGAACTATACATAACTCGAAAGACAACAGGAAACCATAAAGTACAACATTGGTATTTCTTTGATAGAATTATTGTGGAAGTGATAATTTAAAGAATTCAAATATCCAAAATGTTAAGCAGATTCTTGTACCAAAGTCAACTAGCATTACTGCCTCATTTTTTGGTCCATTCCTATCTTCTTATATATTTTCGTCAGAGCTTGCACATAAATTGCCAATACAGAATAGCATTATAAATGAGTTTATCCAATGGCCCACCCTCCAACATGTGCTCGTATGCATTCAGTATAATAAAGAAATTTATGCGTTTACTCCCTTGTCACGTGTCTTTAATCTTTGGGTTACAGAGGATCATGCAAATTTTAGAAATATGTAATAAAGGTAACAAAACGCTTTCATACGAGTAAACTGCAGGTCCTATTTTCAATATCAATGTCCTTTCTTACAAACATACCAAACGCCTTACACCTTTCTATTATTCTTTACATCCGATTCAACTAAGACGTTGGTAACATATGCAAACGAGAATGTTACATGTAAAAAGCTAATGGACCCACTAGCAGCTTTTAAATGCAAGGTCTACAAACATACGTTCAACATCTTCGGTAAATGTTTCTACACATGTATGTGTGGATGAGTGTCTGTGTTCTTATGTGTGGTGTGATCTTTTAACTATTTCATAGTTTTCAGTATACAAGTATGAAGTAGGAGGCTGGGCACCGCCCACCGAGTTATCACAGTCGTTTGGTGCCGCAGCACATACGTATACGTGGTTCAGCCTTACAACCTACCTCTTAGCCTATTGTTATTTTATAATTATAATTAGTCAAAGTACAGTATAGTCCCGTACTAGGTGATTCGCGATACGACTCGACGATTCTCTTAGTCTTATATCATTTACGAAAAGTGCACGTTATTGCTGGTACTTGTAAACAGCGACCTAATCATCAGCACGAGCGATCGAGGACCTATTTTTGCCACGGTCTGCTCAGGAAGTAAGACAACGCAGAATGTGACAGAAAATAATACAGAGTGTATTAGCTGTTACTTTATGCTCAAATCGACGACATTTTTTTCTTTTTCTTTTATACTTCGTTGAGTCACTCGTGTCCACGATCGTTCGATTTTCTCACTTATGTCACTACACCGTATATGGAGCTATACTGTAAAAGCTGTCTTCAACTGATAATATCGTTTTACTACGCCTCTCGATCAACTCGATTCTTCCGACTCGGAACTTCCTCAAAATTTTGCGACCAGCAACAGATTCTGGAATCGGTTCGCCTAGGATGCCCGGAAAAAAGCTCGTGGAGCCACTAATGGAAGCACTTTGTGCCAGTCGGCTATGTACATCGATACCGGAAGAATTCAAAATACCAGTAAACTGAGTGACCTAATCGACAGCATCAACCTTCTGTTTTGTACGAGACATTCATCTCTGAGCGCATTGAGGACCGGTTGTCGCATGATTTGGATTCTCTATTACATGCTTGCCTTCTAATGCTGCATATCTATAACACAAATTCATCAGTCGATGGCATTTAGTTACATGCTAATTGTTTGTCCTCAATGCGTTGCAATCAATGGACTAGCTTCGGTCTGTTTAGCCATATACAAAAGATACCTCCATTATTCGTGTAGTATTTATTCTCTTCGCTGAAACATTTCTTCATAAATGATGAAAATTATTTAGGATCGTTCAATATCAAACTCCCACCCGCTAGACCCTATAGAGATGTACAGGTGAGGGACAAAGAATGAATGGTCAACAGTTTTGTAGATCTAAGTTATGGAACTGTTTAACAACTGATTCTAGAAAACAACAATATTCTATGTTTGCCTATCAGTGTTGATAATGGAGGTTCTACTGTAGTCGTATGTTATACTTAGCAGTTTTGTAGAGACCACACAGAGAAATTGTGAGAGTGCTGTATACTATGGAACCACTGACACGTGCTTAAGGAAACCTGTGCATCTCGTTGCAAAAAGTAACCACGTTCATGTTCACATATTCGAAAAGTTCCAAAATTTTTTCGAATTTAACGCTTATGTAATAACGTATTCTGTTGTCGCCTACAGTTTTACACAATCCGCGTAATGCCTTATAATTTTTCAGTTCTACAACGTGCAATAGTTACAATTCGCTAAAGCGTTGAAAATTCGAAAAACTTTTAGTTCGCTGCTAGAAACAAGGTGATCGTGCCGGAATAAATCGATCCCGGCGAAGCATCTATTCTACATCATCATTTTAATTATTCGATCTCGGAAACGTTTGTCCATTTAGAATCGCATTTCCAAGTCAGTCAACGGTCTTAGGACAGATTTCAACGGTTCGAAGTGCGATGGACGGAACGCTTGGAAACAAGGACAATCGAAGACAAGTACATAGGAAGAACTTTTACAGATTATATCTACACGGATGATCATCGGAATTCGAAACGATGACGATATCGAATCTAAGAACATACACCGCATCCACTAACGATTCATAGCGTGAAAAAGTATACAAGTTGCTAAGTATTCAGCACTCGCGATCTGGAGATTATTTTTTTTTCTCACTTAAGTAAAACGCAACGATCATATGCAGACAGCGAATGTATGAACACTTATCCTAAGATGGCATGTGCTTGTCGTTGGACTTTTTTAAAAGTTTTCTTTCTGTCTTTGTTTTCTTTCTTCAATTCGAGTTCATTTTTTTCAGATACAAGAAAAAGGTGTATCGTTAATCTTCTCCAGATTAAATCACTAATATTCTTCTCCCTTTATTTCTAACAGTTCTGTGTATAGTTATGTACAGCAGTACCACAATCTCGTTAAAACTGCGGTACACGCGTTCAAAGACGACACTTAGAGTTTAAAAATATAATCATCATATATTTAAAGTAGTATTATATTATCATTGTTGTTGTTGTTGTTGTTATTAATCGTAGTAGTATTATTAATATTTAATTATTATTATTGTTGTTATTATTATCTTGGAGGGATAGCACTTTGCTATGTCACGACACTGCGGAGCTGAACAAAGACTAAACGCGGAAGTTACCACGCTCTTCAATGGCACGAAGAATACAAGACCGAGATTACTATAATCTAGTGACCGATCGATCATCCGTTGCACAAAGGCTCCTTAAATCGCAAAAATAGTGCAAGCTTGTTGATGAAAACTTTTGTTTGGAACGTTAGTCGATAATTCAAAAATTGTTTTCGTTTTTTTTTCTGTTGTTGTTCGTTATCCTTGACCGATCGTTAAAATATCTCGTCTATTACGTTAAGTGTAGTACAATATTATCGTAGCTTATTTTTAATTAGAACGGTTTGAGAACGATATTTCTCTTGACGACGTTATAAGATTTACTATACTATACATAGTCTCACTTGGACGATTTCAATAGCACTATAGAAATACTAAGAATTTCTTACAAATGTATTCACTTCTGGTTAGAAATATTAGATTCCATGAACTGAAGAAGTTGCTGTCATTGTTGTAATTTAAATTATGCGAGATTTCTGCGTGTAAAAGTGCACGTGTTTACATCAATCTTTTATGCGTGATATATCAGAGAATACAGATTAAGAAGTATAGTATAAATTTTTTAATCAGATATTCAAATTGCATTTATCAAATTCAGAAGATGGATCATTGTTATCATTTTCTCTGTATTCATACAAAATTCACTTTGCCTGAAATAAAGTCTGATATAAAAATATACAAACAGCAATATTAACCTGTTTTAATCTCTTAAGTATAACTTGTTGAATGCAAACAAGTAGAATGTTCTGTTATAGATTACGTTATATAGGAAAGATTTGAAGATAGTAAGATATATTAATTTCTTTATGAAGTTTCTATGCGAATGCTCGTTTTTAAACGTTTAAGAAATAATTTGTTTCGCGATTTACTATCGTTCATAAACGAAATGATGCATGTCCCATAATACACAACGTGATCTGTCAAGGGGAAATGAGATCTGGGTCTTACCTATTTGTAGATCAATAATTTTCTATTACGAAGAGAAACATTCAAACCAAACGAAAAACTAAACAATGAAAATACCTCAACCATGTTGTATACATCGAAGAATTAAAAAAAAAAACTACCGAAGTGATAACAATGTAAAAACTTAACATCTCTTTTGGTATGAATAAGTTCTCAACAATTTAGGAAAATCGTATCGTATTTCACTTCCTTTTACGAAGAACAGGAGGAGAGGGTAGGTGCACCAACTGAAATATACAATTCTTTCAATGTTCGTTCCATTTGAATTCTTTCGGTCTGCAAAAATAGATGCGATAACAAAATCGACAACTGTTAGAAATCTGAGTCCAACGATGGTAAAAGTAGATGAAATATTGTTGGATCCGATAAGAGAGCGTGATAACCTCGACCGATATACCCTTGATTTTCGCGAGAATAATTACGTATTTGACAGTTAAAGCGAAATCTATTCTCGAATACCTTAATACTGTAATGAGCAACTGGATTTGAAGGTACCGTAAAGAGGTTGACGTTTGAATGATCGACAGAGGTCAGTGAAGATCATCTTCGTCGCTATCGTTACCGTCTTTCGATCTATCGGCACCCCCCTCACCGTCGCTGGAGCCTGAATCGCTCCCAGAGTCTTCCGATTGCCAGCCGCCAGCTTGTTGTTGTTGCACATGCTGCTGTTGAACGACATGCTTCGAAACTTTGTGACGTTTCCCCGCACGCTGCACCGGATCCGCTCCGGCGCCATCGAGCATCGGCTGAAGAATTCGCCGACGAGCATTGATGAACCAATTGTTCACTTGCAACATTGTTAAGTTCGTTTGACTTGCGATCTGACGCTTCTCATCCTCCGTAGGATAAGGGTGCTGGAAAATATACATCAGGTTTATTATCATGCTCACGTTATCGGACAACAAGACATGGGCGATATTTGTAATCTGCAATTGCTTCCAGTTACATTTCGAATACTGTTGAACAAGAGATTATGTTAATTAAGATGGAACGAATATCTTGATGACTAATGGTCGTTGTAGAGATAAAATGCATACGTACAACTAAATGTTCAAAGAGCCAAGTTCGCATGATACTTGTAGCTTGTTTAGGTAAGACTCCTCTCTTCTGTCTTCCTTTCTTAATGCTACTATGACTACCACCGTGAGTACTACTATGATTTGAAGTAGCAGTGCCAGTGCCACATCCATCGGCTTCATCTTCGCTAGGCGCAGGGGAAGGAGAACCAGCCAAAGTGATATCTAAACACATTAAATAATATATCATTGCTGTTATAGATATCTAATAATATATTTCATCGGGACTCAACACCAGATACTATATTTTGAAACGTTCTTCCGAAAGTAGTATTATTGGGTTTTTACATTTTTCCGATTGTCAAATTTTCACGATCCATTGCTCGATTAAACAATGATCAACCGAAGACTACTACGAACATTCAAAACAGTAAGCAACGTTTTCTAACCAAAGTTCTTTTCGTCGCTAGCATCTCCCACATCGACGTATTTATTCTCACGTTCTTGTAATGCAAGAAGGCCCCAATAACCAGCTTCTTCTAAATAAATTCTGTCGGCAGTATTCACATAGTCCATATCATCTATAAACGACAGTTCGTTGATGTATTGTTTATAAAGATACGCTAAGTTCTCAACTACTTTTAAATATCTCGTGAATATTTTAAAACAAGTTGTTTTAACGTGCTCACCATATTTTTAATTGGTAAGAAAGAAATACAAGTAAAAGTTACCCTCAAACGGGTAATTCAAAAGGAACGATTATGTTCACGGATCATAATAATTTCGTCTTACCAATTGAAGATTAATTTCTATTTTAGACATGAGTGCACAGAGAAAAGATATTAAAATGTCGTTTCCACTTACTTAGGAGGCTTAAATAAACGTTCGATTAATAAAAAGACTACAGATAAGAAACTTCTAATTAAGTATTACAAGTAAGCATTGGAGATACGAATGCAACAGTTGCTTTTGTTTTCTCAAACTACATTATCAGAAATTCGTGTAAAGGAAGAATTAGACGCGCATCTTCGCGCGTATCGCCATAGCATCTGCAGTCTACGAGGTTCAGTTTTTGAAAGAAGATGACAAAGGCTACACTAGTTACCATTAACATCCAACCTAGAACATAGGATTAGAATGGCTATCCATTACACTCGCAGGTCTCTTCCTTCGAGAAACAGATATCAGCGTGAATTGGGAAAAGGTGGATCAACGAGCAGGAGGGCTCACCTTGGCCAAGATACATGTCGTTGACCGGCGCACAGGTGTGAACCCCGATTTGAGAGAGGGGTGTGCTTCCGTGTACCGTTGAAGGCGACAGAGGATCGTCATGCTCCTGGCTTGAGGATCTGTTTGAACGTTGAGCAGTGGAAGATGATCGCACCGAAGGCGGCCTGTCGTTACCGGTTTCCTCTTGCGCCGCCACTTGACTCGCGCCACCGTTCTCCGACAGGGTGTCGCCTCTGCTCACTCTGAATCCGTTAGCTCCCGGCTCAACATCATTGCCTGTAGAAGACAGCACCTGGGAAATATATGTCGCAACTAGCCGTCAGAGAGCAGGGGTGGGGTTCTATAATATTTCGAGCGACGCGCAAGTATCGCTCGTTCTTTAAATTATGTATATGTATCTGAATACTATACTTGAGACGTTCCAACATCATCGACTCCAGATAGCATATTATCCTTCACCCTCGATTAAAAAGAGTTCTCGAAAGTGAAAATATGTTCCGCGATTATGCTTCTTTATCAAAACTAGTGTAAGAGACGTTAAATAACGATAAACTGTTTTATCTTAAACAGTTTTGCCATGTTGAAAATAGTGTGATTATTCTAATGTCCTCGCAATTTTATGTTTTAGCTACTCCTTTGTGCCATAATTCGTCGTGACTTCAGTATACCAGTCGTTTTTGCGGGTAATTAACTAACAGTGTTTTTAAAGTCAACGATCAACGAGCTTCCTCTAGATGTAATTATTAATGTAATAACTAAATGTAATAACTAGTGTTCGAAAATACTTTGAAAATTCTCTAAAAATCGGTAAATACCGTATAAACGATCTAATTAATTTTTCTTTAGGTTCCTATAAGCGTTACGAAGATGCAATCGGAAAATACCGTTTATTAAAATTCCCTAGTTTAAATATCCAAAAACTCAAACGCGCGACTGTTCATATAAGAGCATATTGTCACTTTCGATGCAATAGTATTCGTATCATAGTACATGCGGTTAGTTCGTCAGCCCCGAAGAGTACTATACACCGTTCACACCCGAATAGAACTACTGACTATACAAGGTACAAATTACAAGGTAATACAATCCCAATCAGAAGAGCATCCAGACATTCCTTTTCGTAGTTCAAGGAGTACGACAATCGCTAAGGGTAACTTGTGAGTGCAATCGAATGGAACGTATTGTTAATTACGAATTATTTCCTACTGGTAGGACACACAGCTTTTGTTGCAGCTCCCTCGGCAAGCGGTTCAAAGGGTGTTTCGCGCAACTGGGCCAAGCAGTATCTCTGAAACGACCGGAGATAGGCAAACAATTTATTGGGCAGACTTAAATGGTATTGAACGAGGACTAATAATTATTAAATGATAATGATTTCTTTCTTACGGTAATTTCTTCGATCATCTTTTCCATTATATTAAATTATAGTTCTGAGTAGATTACATCATCCGATACCATTCAAGTCTGTCTAATAAAGTGTTTGGTCTATCTTCGATGGTGATCGAATAAGAGATACGGTTCGGCTCAATCGCGTGAGACACAACCGTATTGTTAAATGCTGCAAGGGTTTAGTAGGGGGTGTGAAGTGGTTAAGAAGAACTCGGTAGCATTTCGATAGAGATTCGCGATCCTTGCGCGCCACTAGCAATAGGATATCTACGCAGGGTGAGGGGGAGCAGGCCAGGATGCCTTAATGACGAAAAAATGTCTAACCTGCAGAGGACTGCTGCCGTTGCTGCCACTCGACGGACCCATATCGTGTCCATGGTGACTGTAATCGCTGCGTAGCAGATTCTCGCTCTGCATCTTGCCTTTCAGGCACGTGATGTACCTGTTGCAGAAGTCCTTGCACAGCTCCTGTACCTTTTCCAGCTCGAGTAGGTGGATCCGCAGCACCTGTATCGCTTTGATCATCTACGATGGGGGCACACCGTCGCATAAGAAACAAGGAAATTCGATTCGACCGTCTTTTTTTCATTTGATTCCGCGCTTCGGGCAGTCTTTTATTAATTTTTGTTTCGCGCGGCGAGTCGCCTCGCTTCGGCGTTCGATCAATCGCCACCGGTATTTATTTTGTTAAATATTTAATTGTCGGAATATATGTAGCATAAATCTCGTTGTTATCACAAAGGGATAAGGGACGACATTTTTTAATTTAGAAATAGTTTGTTTCGCGCATATTTGTTAGTCATACCACTGAAACCTGAAGTCCATAATAATAGCCCCGTTTAACCGTGTGTCCTTCAGAGACATATTCGACGTGTCATTAAAAACAACAGAAACGTTCGAGCTGCTGACATTAGGTGAGTCAACCTGTATATTTATGCTACCAACACTAGAAGCGAATTTCTAATTATTCGAGACAATTGTTATCCGCAGCAATTTTCTGGTTTGTTCGCGAAAACAACCAACAAAGTTCCCACGACAAAGTGAAAGTAGGCGCTCGGGTATCGAGATAAGAATGAAAAAGAAGTCGACGAACGAAGATTCCAAGGATAGCCCAAGGTCAATCGATTATTTTCAATTTATGCTCGCTTTTTCGATCGAAGCCAATTAATTTGAACCGCGTTATACGCATACGCGTGTGTATATCTATATACGTATATACGTAGCTGAAAAGGACTCACCAAACCGTCAATTTCGGGGTCATTGATCAAGAACGGCTTTCGGTCTCTTTCTTGGTGTTGGACGAAGGCCTGTATGTCCATGTTGAAGCTTTCGGACGTCGAGTTGTCCGAGCTCTGCGTGGCCTGCTCGCATCTTTCGAAAAGTAACGCGAGCAAAGGGAACAGGGGATGCTTGTAGACTGCCCTTTTGTCTGCCTCGAACTGGGCCTGATCCTGATGGGTCGTGTAATCGGCCCCACTCGCAGGGTCCTGATCGTAGCCAGGAGTCACCATCGCTAGCGCCACGGCGGTGCTACCCTCTTGCATTCTGCGAACCGAATAATTCTGTGTAAAAGCCGCGGTCTCGTTATAATTAATACCAAAAATGTCTGTTCATAACAGTTATATCTGTATCGTCGATATACACTAAGTAACCACAATGGTAATCAGTAGCTATTACAATCGATAGGATAAATGTGCAATTACTATACAAATCAGTAGTGTACAAATACATCTTTTAATTACATTCTCGTATTCTTATTGCCATTGTAAAAAGGCAAATTACTAACATTTCTAATTGAAATAATAATATGCTGATAATTATAAATTCAATGTTACACTTTGGAGATTATAATAGAAACCATTATACAATTCTAATCATATATTATAAACAGAGAGATCACCGAATAAAAATACATCAAATACAGGCAAAGACAGCGATGCTTTCGGTGTTACATAGATAACGAAACTGCCGACAGTATTCATTAAAAATAGTCTCAATAGAAATATTGTGAAGCTCCTTTTTGCCATAGCGGAGTCATTGAAAAGCCTATTATTAGGTTTCCGGTAGGTAAGGTGTTAAGTAACTGCGGACAAGCAAAGTGTTAAGTGGATAACCCTGTATCCGCGGCTGCACCGGCGTCCGCTGCCTCGCTATATCGTCGCCGACAAGTATAGCAGCAGCTACAAGTAGCGAGGCAGTGCTGCTCTTCAAGAGCATCATCCGCCTACCTATCATTCCTGTCTGGCACCATCCATCGTTGCCCAGATCCTACGGGGCCTCTGATGCTATCACCGTTTTAATCGACGCGGCGGACCTTATTCACTGCGGTGTGGCTCTGGAACGAACACAATAAATATATGTAGATACATGTATATATTTCAACTTATTTATTATTCTTAAATTACTTTCATTACTTTATTTTCTTTTACTCTCTATATTATACTAGTCCGTACTTCTGATACAAGTTTTGAGACTCGAATTCGCCCATTTGTAGGACACGTCTACCCTTTCCCTACCCTTCACTATGGGCTATGGATTATTTTTGTTATTCTCCGTAAAATACTCAAATAAATGGCAGAGATGGTGCAAGGACAATGCGGATAAATAGCGAGGACGCAGCGAGAAATAAAAAGCTAGAGGAAGCAGAAATAATTTTTCGGTTTCTTTCGGCGGCATTCGCGGCGACCACGAAGATCGGATAGACCGGCGAAGAGAACGCGGCGCCGTTTATCAACGCCGCGAACAAATATTGTTTATTCAAGGATGCGTTCGCAGATATTTCGGAAGGGAGGACGAGAGCGAGCGAGCGAACGAGACGGCGAAAGAATGGAAGGAGACAGAAGAGAATCGTCGCGGCGCGCGGCGGTATGGCAGGGAGAACCAAACGATGCGCGGCACACTGCATTTAAATGTCATCGTTAGACGGTCTCAACGCCATCAGCACTGTTGCTGGCACCAGTTCTGCTTCCCATTCCGAACGTTCCTTTTGAATTTTCCCCGATCCCTATACACGTCCCCTCGGTATGAATAAATAAAGTGCTGCGACACTCCCGGTGACAAAGCAGCGTACACCCGACGGAAACCGAGTTTATCCGACGGAATACACTTATCAGACGGTGACAAGGGAAATTTGGTAACACGAGAACTACGATTTTTGTCGGCGGCTTTCAGGAGGAGCTTCGTTAAAGCCGGCCGGCAATTTTTCTTCCGCGATGGGAACTCCTGTTTCCGTACGCATTGTGTCGGAGAAGGTACCTGGAATTTATTCGCGTTTCAACATTCATTTTTAAGTCCGTTTTCGGGTCTGGGGGGTAAGACCACCCCTCGGAGTTTATCGGAATATTGAGAGTAGCTGAAGAATTATTATCGTTAAAAAATAGTTTTCGTTTATTTATAATTTCCCTAACGAAATTACTAGGTAGGTAACGTTAAAATAGTTGGTATTACTAAACAATTTATTTCACTGTAAATTATAGGCTCCGGATATCGTGTGAATCACGCGTACACCGTACTTATATCGCATTTTATTCAGAAAATAATAGATCGCATGTAATAAGAAAAAATTTTCACCTGCGGTATGTCATTTGATCAAGAATACTATACAGCGCGAATTGAAATTACACTGTACTTATATCGCATTTTGTTCAGAAAATAATAGATTGTATGTAACAAGCGAACATTTTCACCTGCGGTAATGCCATTAATTTATGCATGCTGTATAGTGCGAATTAGGACCGCACTATACTTACGTCGCATTTTATTTAAAAAGTAATAGATAGATGATAAGTCGACATTTTCGGCCGCGTTTCGGTAATGATAAATGCAAAGCGGTCGAGATTACGGTCTCCGCGAACTCAATCACTGAACTCATTTAACGAAAATGATTGCCACCTTAAGCGACGAGGAGATGCGAAAAAGAACGAAGCAGACGGTTCCATGTCACTCGTACAATACACCTTCGCATGTTTCTTCCCCGAGGACAGCCTTAATCTCCCAAATTATTCGATCGATCATATATGAAGAATATTGCGAATCGACCTGCGCGTAATTCTTCATAATTCCCGGTAATAGCCGCGAATTTGCATCTCCGAATTCATTTAATAACGGTGAACAAAATAATTTGCGAACGCCGCGTCCGAGACACTTTTTAAGGACGTATGGGTCGTAAAAATGAAATTCATTTTGCCACAAAATATGTTACAGCTTGATCCATTCGAGCGGCGTCTCGACGAATTTTTTTGAGACGAGTGCGAGGCTAAAGCAAATATTTTGGAATTATTGTTATTATTTAATATATAATATTAAATACAATATATATATACAGCGATTTAATTCGAAAATAATTCTATTAAACAATATAAAATAAATGCAAAAATACGCTTTAACATTGAATTCGTCGAGACACGCGACTCGAACTCGTCGAAAAATTGTTTTCATTTAATCCGATCTAACCAGCTTCTAGGCGGATCGAGGCAATGAATATTTCCAACGCGGCGGATCTAAGAAAAGCGAGAGAGGCATCTTTGTGCAACAACGTGACGGAAGAGGAAGAGGAAGAGACAAGCGCGGAGGAACGGTCGCAAAGGGTGCCGGCGAAGGGAAAGAAGGTGGGCAGCAGTACCCCGGCAGACGAAGAGGCCGGCAAAAGGAAGAAGGCGAACGGAGAGAGAAAGAGGCTACCATTACTTGCAAGTGGTGCTTCCACCACGCTCGCGTCTTTCCGTTAAACCCGATATTTATTGTGCCGGTCGCCTCTCGCCACTTTCATTTAAAAATATTATCGCTGACGGCGAACGGTCAGTGCGGCTCGTACCCGCAGCTGTGTCCACGCATAGAATCGACTCGAACGCGTTCGAATTTCCCTCCTTTTCCCGCCGCACCGGCCACCCACCCCATTCGTCCAACTCTAATATGTCCAAATCCGAGTTAGGCGTTATTTGAATTCTTACGAAAAGATATTTATCGAAGATGATATTTAAATATCGTTACGATATTTAAATATTTATCAAATATTTCATTCGAAGAACAATTGTTCTAGCTAATTGTTCGAATAATAATGGGAACAATTGTCAACCGTTTTCGCTGTTACATAATTGTAAAAGAATGGGTATTTTGATTTTTAAGCGTGTAGGATCTGCTTCCAATAAAAGCGTTTTTAATCGAAAGTGTTACGACGATAAAAAAGAATGGGTATCATATCGGGCGGGTTTACCAGGCGCGATAAATTGTTCGATTTCACGCGGAACGACCCTATTGTTTGACCCGAAAAAATGGCTGCTCTCCCTTCGACGTTCCATTCGTTGGCTCGAGACGTTTTCCCTTTTATGCAACTGTGCGGGAAGTTTCTTTCGCAGCCGTGTTACGTAATTTAACACTTTATTGATGTTCTCACGGAGAATTTTAATTCGCTCTTTTTACGCAACGATCGCGTTTCTATGGATACTATTCCTGACACGGAAATGACACGGAATGCGCCGCCGATTCGCGGATCTTTAGCAGTCTCTTTTGTGCGAAAATATCGCGCCCCCGCGCCTCTTCTCGAACGTTCGATCGCTTATCAAAATTTCCGCGTTTCTTTTCTGATTTGGTCATTGTTTTCGATTTCGGTCTCTTTTATCTCTGCTTTCAGAGTTCGCAGATATGATATGGACAGAGCGAGCAAACATTGGACAAACCGTCTGTTCGAGAGAGAATGAAAATTGCAGCATGATAACAAAAATAGTAAATTCTTCTCTTTTCCAATAATGTTAATTGACCGAAAATAATTTCTTTATTTAAACGGAAGCATTTTTTTAAACATGAAATAAAAATCGAGATTAATGCTTAAAGAGTTTTGTCTTATCTTATAGTGCCAATACCGATCACCGACCTGAGAAGGGTTGACCTCCACGACCCCCATGGGCGATCTCAGGGAGAACGATACAATGTCTCCCATCACCGTTTTATTATAATAATTATGAAATCAAATGTAATTTAAAATATTTCAACTAGTGTCATCGCAAAAGCGATCGCATGGTAATAATTCTAAAATAAATTAACGCGTTATCTGAAACAATATTTGAACAAGATTTGTAATAATATCATTTCGAACGTGTGCATATCATGGACAGCGTTTCCGATTGTTTTCCTTCCCGTTTTCGCGACGCTGTGCCAAACGAGCCGACAGGGTGGCCCGGGCCACTCTTCTTCGTTCTGCTGCTTGAAACGGACGCGTCATATCACTTTCGAGTTCTTAGACGACGCAATGGCATTCGTACGCAGCTGTTGCCGGACACGAGAACGATCGCGCACGAGAGTCTAACGAATCGGTGAGAGAGAAAAATACTGCCGCGGTGTGATCTATAATGTCCATCGAAATATCGTAATCGAGGGGGAACGCTCGCGGATCGTTGCGTTACCGGCGTCGGGCCTCCGCAATCGCTTTACGATCTCCGGTTTTGCTTTACGACGATCCACGCGCTCGAAAGCAGTATGTATCTTTTATCTCTATCCGCTCGGAGTTACGAGCCGCGATGTTTTTCTTCCGTAATCGGTGTGAGACAACAAATTGTTTCCGATACGTCCACTAATTGCGTTACTGTTCCCCGATCCAACGGTTATTTATAAACCGTACCGCGGTCCGCGCTCGATCTGTCGAAGCACTTCTGATAATTCCACGATTTCGTGAATCGTCGATGATTTTTCTGAAACGGAAGCCGAGCTGATTAAATGCAGCAATTTCGCGAATCTCTCGCGACGCCACTGAACACAGAGGTCTCTCGAAATGAAATCTTTTTGTTGCGCATTGTCTTGCCGCATTAATTTTTTTCCTCATATTTAGAATATAGTGAGAAGATAACGAGGTAATGATATTGAAACCGCTATTGTATCCAGTGAATGAATATTCAATTGAGGATGAATTGAATGGATGAATTATTTCAAATATTTTCAATTCAAATCCGAAGTCCCGCGCACATTGTCTTTCGTTTGTTCTTTATATCGACGCACTCTGCATGGATAAATTATGGTATTCAGCGTGTAACTAAATCTTGAGAGTGTGAAAAGAAAGTTGTACAGATATCTGACCGACGAATAACCGTAGAAAGCGTGCTTATATGTATGTATGTATATATGCACGGCGGAGAAACGAAGACACGTGCATACGTGTAGTAATTAATAATAATGTAATAGGGCTTTCGCGTGTCTAATCCTATTTATTGAATTAGTAATTTGCGACTAGCCGCGCTTCGTAGATAGTATCCGACACGTGAACGGGAAACCGAATCGATTAGATATTAAATTTAATGAAATCCGTCGTAAGCTTTGTTATTTAGCAACAATGTACGGGTGTAACATATAATTCGCGAGGTTTAGCTGTTCGTTGAAAAAAATTAGTGCTTGCACGTGTCGATGAACCGATCCATTACAGCCTGTGTTATTTTCCAACGATGCTACTATTACATTTCAATGCAACCTGTATAATTTGAACGCTTAGTTGTTCGTTCACGTGGTTAGCGCTCGCGTGCGCGAATTACACAATTACTGTACGATGACAGACGATTACTGGAGCTTGACATATGATCCAATAAATTGAAATAATGATTCTAGACGTATGACCTTTCCCGCAAATAATTTTTGCAAAAGATACTGTCGTAATTTATGTTTGTTATTCCTTCGTGGCAGAAGCTACAAGTTTATTATAATTATTTGTGCACGCGACGCATAAATTCATGTTTATATTATTTGATATAAATATATTTTTATCGATATATAATATAAATATATATTAATAATAATATAAGATATAGATATATATTTATATTAATATATATTTTTTAGAGATATTATATATTTTAATTTTCTCATTGAAACTTGGCGGTCACTTTGGAACGTCCTTATGCATACCGTCCGCGCGTTTGATCTGTCGATTTCTTGTAACAGAGAGAAATAATTACCGTCGCGTTGAAACGGACAATCAGATGCGACCGGTGAGCGAGACCAGATAACTCGTGCTGACAACAAGATGAAACGTTGATTTGTCGAAAGGACCTTCAGCGATAATGCAACGCGCCAGTTTACCTTTGAGATCTATAATCTACAGTTTCTAAGCCAGAGAAGATTAATAGTAAAAGAGCAGAAAAATCACACAAAAGATTATTAACATATTGAGTGCCGAAAGTCAACTCAAAACATTCGCAAAAAAGGTCGAAGCATAATTTCTAAAAATTGCGGAATTAAAAATGATTATAGCGGACGATGTTTTGATTGTAAAAAGTGAATTCTGAAAACCAGTAAGAAATAGTGTCACAGCGAAAATATATACTGGCATACAAGGTGTCGGGTATCCTTGGTTTATTGTTACAGTTATAAAAATACAGTAATTGGCAAGGAAGCGATAAAGCATGCTTTTACGACCGTAAATACGAGTCGAAACGAATCCTTAACCCTTTAAGGGATTAGGACACGGTTAATAGGCAAATAAATTGTACGATTTTTAAGCATCGTTACTCGGAAAAGTAAACGTTCGGTTAATATACGGTTTTATATGTTGTTTCAGCGGCAAGGTACTCCCTCTAAACACGTTAATGGGACAATATCAATTAATTATCGCAAACTGGGCAGTCAAATCAACAAGATTCATACTCCGGGTCCACATGGACCCGAGCCCCGCTACACGGGTGCCAATCGACCGTTTAATCATAGAATTTATTTGCCCTTTAATGTTCGAACGTATCAGGTGCCAGGCAGGTTACCAACAGGCGAGATTTATTTACTCGCCGTCGGAAAGCTTCGGTAAAATTTAGCGTATCGATGCTAAACCCGAAAATCTGCGTAACTAAAACTATAACGTACAATACGCAAAACGAAGAGATTCTCTCATAAAGTCCTCGATTTACATTTTTTTATGCAACAGTGACCCGTAGTGTCATCGCGGAGCGAACAGCGGCCAACAAAACACCTAACCTTAACAACGCGCACGGAAAAAAAGAATTATCAGAGTTTGGAACGCGAACGAGCATTATTTTTAACGAGGATACTCTCTAAAATCTATATGAACGGTGACTACAGACTCCCTCTTTCTTGACAGTAGCAAAATTCATCTGACATCGAGTGAAGTCGAGCCAGAAGAGCCATCGGTTCAACAATGACGATTTGCACAACGTAGCAATTTCCCGGAGCGATAAACGCGCACAGATTTCTACCGTATGAATAAACGAAAATCAGCGTATTTACGCGTATACATATAGTGTAACGCAGCAAAGAGAACGAGGGAGAGAGAGAGAGGGAGAGGGAGGGAGAGAAAAAAAGATCGTAAACGTCCGAACGTCGCGCGAGCGTGCGTCGAACAGAAACATTTCACCGCAAGAAACACATTTAACGCGCGCACATACCGGCCTGGCACCGAAAGAGTTAATTATGACGAAGATGGTATCCCGGTGGGCGAGCGGAGTTGTTTACTACCTGTCACTCATCGGCGTATTAAGCCGGCGTCGTGTCGGGCCAACAAACCGACGAAGAAAAGAGACTCGAGCTAGAGAAGCGGACCGGATCGTCGGCAGGCGTTAATGCGGGGCCAGAAGCTGTTTTTCTTTCTCCCTTTCATCGCTGTCCCGACACGAGATAGTCGAACTGTCAGTCAAACGTTCGATAACCAATGGTCGACGATCCCTACTACCACACCACGCCGGGGAAGAATCATTTTCATGCGAAGAGGGCGTAGCAAAAACTACAAGAGGCCACCGCTGCCGACGGCGCCGATGCCTCACTGCTGCGCAACGCTCTACCTATAGGGTGCTCGATTAAATTTCTGCGGGAAATTCGAGTTCGCTTCGACACTTCTTTCCGACGGAAAGAATTCTCGAACGTTCGTTTCGTCACAGCAGACACTTCTAACCCCATTATTATTTTCTGGCTACTCGTATCGCCGGCTACCTTGCACGGCGATCCAAAAAACGGTAGCTTTTGGCTGAAATTAACCCTTTGCAGTCGGATGGTCGCTCTAAGGCACCGTTATAAAATTGTCGTATCACTTTTCGAAATAATTTCAATATTAACATTTCATTTTCCTGGATTAATATAAATTATTATTATACGTATGGAATACATAGAATTATTATCTATAAGAGACTAAAGTACATCTTTCAACGTCCACATCTAAAAGTACTACGTAAAGCCGAAAACTGTTGGAAACTGGACTTGAAATTTACAGATATTTTGAATAAAAATATAACATGTAAACATTCGTTCTCTAGACAAACGGGCAATGTTAGATTCGACTCGTCCACACGTTACAACATAACCTAACTTCTCCGTTCGATTCGGTGGATAACTAACGGAAGCTTTTTGTTTAGAAAAACATACAGACCTTTCGCATTTAATCCTTGTATAACGATATTCAAATTTCAAGACTCTGGTATTGAACAGTGTACCGAACGTGAGAAAGGGATTACTTTTACTTAGCAATTATATTATAATCAATTATATTTAACAAAACCATGAACTATGGAAATGTCTAATAGAATAAACGTCGGTACGTATAGATCGCGTAGATAGCATAGACACGACACCTCTCTGTACCTTGTAGGTGAAATTACTTTTTATATATTATTATAAAAAAAAATGCAAACCTTTTCCCGCATACTGTTTTTTGTTTAATAATGACTCCTGCGTAAGTCGTTACCGAATTGTAACGAAATGTGTATCGTGTGTATATAATTTTCAATTAAATAATATTTCATTGATCTGACAGGGGAAAATCTAGACGAAGAAGTTTGCGAAGCAGCGAGCGAAGTTTACGCATGCGTACCATGAAGTACGAATGACAAAGGTGTAAAAGTCAAACGCGTACCTGGTCCGTACGCGTAAGAAATTAATGATATTTAAATTTTATCTTCTTTTTTTTTACCGGCTTCTCAGTCTAAATTTAGAAACGAATCTACAAAGAATATTACTCAGCTTACGAATTTGATAACGTCTGAGAGAGATTTTCGATATGTTTCTGTTAATTCATTTTATACATTTTCCCAACCGATATAAAAACATTAATACTAATCCAATTTTCAAGAACGCGCGTCGCACGTTATGGTGCGCAATGGTGGGCAGTTTATTACGGCATGCGTCTTTGTCGCTCTTCTTTCCGCTACAAATTCTTTGAACGATTTCAACCGGTTCTCGTGACATGATGTAAACATCGATTTGCTCGGTGCACGGTGGACATGCTGCATCGCGAAGTTTTCCATTTTGACGTAATTTGCTTACCACGCACTATTACGTTTCAGATCGAAATCCAAACAACTCGTTCGAATAATCATTTGTGATTACCGATACGGTGTTAACCAGACTATGCTTCCCGAAGCGTCGGCAATTCTGAATCGGAATTTTTTAGATCCTTACAGTATGCAACGGAAGCGATTTTCCATCGTAACGTAATGATCATTTTAATAATTACTGATGTCACTAATTTGAATATATATTTTTAATATTTTTGCCGCATCTATAATCAATTTAGATTTCGGTAATTTAAAATCCCCGCCCGATGCCAAGCAATTAGGCATGCAACAATATTCGAATGAAATAACATGTGACTATTATTTATGATAATATGTTCATTAAAGCATGTGTTCATTAAGTGGGTTAAGAGATAGATAAAAGAAAAATAAAGGTAATGAAGCATTAACGAGTAGACATCCAAGACTCGGTACAATGCGTTAATTAGATCACATTTAACACTGCCTATAACGTTACACCCTTCATTATCTACGTACGAGACCAGCGAAGCATTGTATATAATATGTTATTTTCCCTGCGTACCATCTAAATTGAGCTGGAGATTTCTTTATTCAAAATGAAATAATGCATGCGGAATATAGTCGGCTCGTTGCGTGCTATTATATTCCTTTACATTCTGCAATAGTTATTGCTATCCTTATACTTTTCATTCATAAGCAAACAATATTTATTTAATTTCTTGGATTCCGCGACACCCACGTCGGAGCAATTCAATTTATTTTTATATCGGTGGAAAGCGGCACGCAATTATGTATATTTATACAAAAAAGGAGGAAATATGCGGTCGATACGTTAGACATTCAAGAATGCGTCAAAGAAGATGTGATAAAACACTTGGAAAATAATCCGCGCTTTGCAATAAATCGAACCGCTGATTTCCATGAATAATTAAGACTTTCGAACAGAAACGACATAATTTGTAAAATGTAAATGTCGCTGATAACGTCGTATACATTTCGGCGTGACGATGATAAATTGGACCGTTGTAATGTATCGCTTGTATTTAGAGGCTTTAGAGTTCGGTAAAAAATTAATCAATCGCGAGCGTGCGTTAAGGGTTACTTCCACCCTTCCGATAACATTTTTCTCGGCTTAACGGCATTCCAATAGCCCGACAAAATTCCTATTGATTATGCAACGTGATTACTTTGCAAACAATAGAGAGCGTTGTACGGGTGAAATACGTTACAGAAAAGGTGACCGATGCGACTGAAAAACGGACGGGTGAATTTTCGAAAAACCCCGTCTTCCGGATATCCGATTACGCGGACAAAGTGGCACCTAGGATGGTTTCGGTAAAGATCGCATGGTGTGCATGATGTCATCTAAAAAAGTTGCTCCGCGGAAGACCCTTGACAATATCGATCGTATCAATCCGCAATTCTGTCAAGGCAGACCGCGAGAAATGGGCGTTCACGGGGGGGCATTGCGCACAAAACAAGTTTTTCGCGTGTATCGGCGCACCGATGAACGAACAAACGGACCTAACCTCACTAATGTCGCAGGTGCGCTGTCCAACGGGGTATTAAGCCGATAAGAATATGATGCACGATAACAGCTGTCTCGGCGACACTGTTCGACGACCGATTTCTATCCTACGTCGACTTACCGTGTCGCGGGGCCGGTTCGGACGTTTCCTGACGGGAACAAAACAACACCGACAACTGGTTTCAACGTTTCGAAAATTATTTCGGGTCGGCGTGTCTGGCTCGTTTGGAACCGATCGGCCCCTTTCTCGTCCACGTGATACGCCGCGGTAGCCGACTGTACTCATGTACCGACACTGGTACTACAGTTCACTGTTCCGTTCAACACAAACGCGACTGTTTACCACTGTTCACGTCCCACGATAAATTAAAGTAATCGGACATTTTTCAACATGCTTCTCCACAATCCCCGTCTACTCCTTCCACTGACACGTCTTTTGTGACGTCATCGATTCAATACTTTTCGGTGAAGGTTTTGCCGCGGACGGTTCCGCGGATCGCCGCGAGGTGGCGCCACCCATGCGATTGCTCGTCTATTCGGACATGTTTTCGACAGGTGCCGCGATATTCAAAATGGAAACTTGCGAGATAAAAAAATTACTAATCTTTTCGTATAATTATTTACTTTCAGAACATATTCAGATGATTTACAGTTGAAATATTCAATTTACCTTCATGTTACAGGAAATACTCTGAAATATTTAGTTGATTTTATTAGTATTATTAAAAAAACTATTTAAAATATTCACTCGATTGTACACGAATATAAATATATATTTCAGCACCTTCTCCAAAAATATTTATTTTAAACATTTATTTGGTCCACTATGTGTGCGTGGTAAAATAACAAAATGATAGCTCCGACGACTTTTTTAAGGAGCAATGTTACCGCAGAGGAGAACTTATCTGATTAAAGTCTGGCGTTGATCTATTAAAAAATAATATTATAGAGTGCTTCGAACACTTGATATCAAAATGTTCTAGGTATTTACCGAGCGAAATCTATGTAAGAAAATATTTTGTTACGTCGCTATCGGATGAGACATTCGGGCGGAGCAACCTATATCGTAATCATCCATGTTAGTTCTGTAAAACACGAAATAAACTATGGATAAATCAATCCAACAAATTACTGGATCGAAAAGAATCGGAACAGCACGATTTCGAAAAAACGTTGCCGTCGGTATCATAGAGAAAATGAGTTAACTGCCGAAGGATAACACATATTTGCTTGATTAGAACGATGAATAACGTCGACCACTGGTATCTTATCACAGGGCCGTTATCAGGGATAGTCGGCCTGATACAAGAAAACCATTTCCAGTCGTTCGGCGTTAGGTTCCACGCTTGCTGATCCTCGCGTTGAACCGCCATGGACCGTCTATGGTTGTTCGCGTTTTTAACCGTCTTTGCGACGGTCATTTGCCTGGGCTCGACGGTAAAGGACACCAATGACACCGAAGCGGTGACCACCGAGACTGTTCCGGCCGTGGCAACCAAACTGCCTAGTTTCTGCACTATTTGCAATTGCACAGGTACTGTGACCAGGTTTTGACAGGATTAGAAAAGATCGTTTCATCCGAAGAGATTAATTTTTCATCCGAATTCGTAATGAACGCGCGACGATCTTTCAGTGCGGTTTTATTTTATTTTTACTACGGTTTTGCATTCCCATTTATAAATAATTGTACAAATTACAGTGCAATGAATAATCTCCTGATTACTATTTTCGGCGACAGGAGGCAACGTTACCTGCGATGGAAGGAACCTGACCAGTCATTTCGAGGATACCCAATGGACGATGAAAGCAATCAACGTAATGTCATTCACGGGGAACTCGTTGGTGCAGGTGAAACCGTTCCCGGAAGTTGCTATCGTAAGACTGGTTCTACGAGCGAATCAGATCACGAAAATCGACGACGGTGCCTTCATGAAGCTAATCAACCTCACCGAACTTGATTTGAGCGATAACAATCTAACCACCGACAATTTGCAACCCAACGCCTTTCAGGTAACTTCGAACTTTAGGGCCCAAATTTTAGACGTTCGGTCAGGCTTGATCGAATCTCGTCCATCGCGTAGTCGGGTCGTATCGAAATTTTCACCGGCATGTTCTTACGGTTATATTCTCCCAGAATGAAAATCGATACCGCGCACAATATCGTTTATTTTCTTAATCCTCTGTTAGTCACGGTATTCTTTATTTTCCTAATCCTCTATTAGTCACAGTCGTTATCTCGAAAGTTCCGTTCACGAAGTGTACTACACGCCTAGCAAGATAATGGATTTCCTCGAAGGAAGTATGTAACTCGTAGTCTTTTCTTGCAATTACCAAATGATCCAAGCGATCCAACTATTTAATTGTTGATTCGCGAAAGTCGCAGATCGTTTCACTTATCGCGACGGTATCGGATAAATATTGTTAATAAACATTGCTTCCCCGAGATTTGTTCAAGAGTTGTTTAAGATCGTGTCCGACACAGTTCAAGACTTAGCATTCTTTATTATAAAAAATAGTGGAGAAATAATAGAGAATATTGTTATCTACGCTAATCTTTAATTAATATTTGATTTGTATTAATATTTATGGTTACTTTAAATTAGCAGAGCTTGAAAATTTTTAGGGCAGATTCTCGCTAAAGAATTACGAACCATTGGCCAATCTGACGAGGCTGAGCCTGGCCCACAACAACCTCCACTCCCTGCATCAGGATCTTTTCGAGCATTTGCCGAACTTAAAAGTGCTCGATCTGTCGCATAATTTATTCACGCGGATCGACCAGCGCACTGTGTTCGCGGTCACCTCTTTAGCGAAATTGGAAGAATTGAATTTGGGCTACTGCGGCTTGAAAGATATTCCACCCACGTTTCTTTACAGCTTAAGGTAACGTGCTTTTTATTGAACGTGCTTTGACCAATAACTGAGGACGATTTCATAAATTATCATTATATATATTTGGATAATAATATTATATTATATATATATATATATATATATATATTTGGATAATAATATTATATTATATATATATATATATTTTTTTTTTCATTCACATTTGGCAACAGAATAAGTTTCTTTTCTCTCAGGAAAAGGCGATGATTCACAAGCAGCGTGCTTAATTAATCAATATCCTGACTGCGCCGCAATTTAGTTCTGATATCGAAGCGATGGATCACTTACACGTAAATGTTATAACACGGCCGACCCAATAGATTCGAACGCTCTGATAAGACAGATATCGAGTATTATAGTTATTCTCCCGGCGAGTGGGGGGGACAAGCGGAATCTCTATTTGCCAATCGCGGCGCGATAATAAGTCCACACAGCGGCTATACGTAATCTGCAGCTTTTCGACAATGTTAACTAACAACAACGTTCCCCCAGGAAACTGACGAAACTGAACTTAAGCGGCAATCAGATCAACGCGCCACCGGCCGAGCTCGGCGAGGCGATATCTCTGGAGCACCTTTACCTGGACGAGAACCCCATTCAAATAATAAACGACAACAGCTCGTTCCCGGTCATGAGCAAACTAAAGGAGCTGAGTCTGTGCTGCATGCCGCATTTAACTGTGATCGGGGAAGGTGCATTCGGCGGCCTGCAGTCGCTGGAACACGCGCGGATACAAAATTGCCCTAAATTGGAGACGATCGCCGAGTACGCGTTCGCGAACAAGGTAGGAAATGAATTTCTCCGACGACTCTGCCGAAATTTCTCCGATTCGTCCACACAGATCACTGTAATAGAATCTAAACGATCTAAAGGGTGTCTGCTTAAAAGCAACACTTGGAAATGTAGACCTTTTAGTTAGCTAAAACGAGCCGAGTATTGTTGCAATCGGAGAAATGGCGCGAAGCGGCGACGTTCGAACAAGGTGCTCGATCTTAAAGGCCGTTCTAAATGATCGCAGACGAAGGGGACCGAGGAACACCACTGGCCGTTACTGAAGAAACTCGATTTGTCGGATAACGCGCTCCGGTATCTGCCTGTGCACCTCGTGGGCGCCGAATGGGACACGCTCGAAGAATTGGATCTGATGAACAACAAATGGAGCTGCGATTGCCTTAATCAATATCTGGTAAGTTCGGGCGATCTACCCGGTAGCCCGCGGCATTTCAATTCAAGAATTATTTGTCGTTAATTTTTTAGCTCTGTCTAAAATCAGAGGAAATTTCTGTCAAGGATTAATCGAAATACGAATTTATATCCAACATTATTAAAATTTAAATAGCTCGGTCGCGAAAGTGTCAACTATAATTTGTGAAAATTATTAAATAAACGGGATAGTTGGCTCTTGCGTCTCGCAATTGACGCAGATAATTCATCTAAATAATAAGAAATAATATTCCGTTAATTTTAGATTGGGACTCTGCTGCCGAAGCTAGGGAAGAGACTAATGGCGGATGACGTGAACAAGCTGAACTGTTCAACGCCACCGGAGCACCTGGGCAAGAGCCTGGCCTCGTTGGCCAACAAGAAGCTCCGCTGCTTGGACATCTACGGAGCTAGGCCCGAGAGAGACGCGACGATTCTCGTCGGGGTGCTGATCGGTATCCTGATCGCCACCCCGATTTGTCTGACTCTGTTCGTCCTCTGGCGCCGCGGGTTCTTCTTCTGCGGCTCGAGCAACCCCGCCAGTTTCTCTCGCGCCTTTTACAAACGAGCCACCAGCGACGACGACATATGACGCGATCGTATCTCTCGATCGGATCTAGCCGGGGGAACTGAGACGCGGAAGGTGCAGCGAGATTGGTCGAGAATCTGAGCCAACCTTAAGTAAACAATTATTCGAACAAAGAGTTTGTCGAATTGTTCGAATAAAAAGTTATTCGAGTAAAGAGTTATTCGAATAGAAAATTATTCGAATTATTCGAAAAGTGATTAGGAGATACTGTATTAATTTGGTGAAAGCGATTTCACCGTGTCGCGTCCACGTGGATAAGTATAAATTGTACACATGGTAGGATTTAGGGAGTACGTTTAATATACAGATAGATTGACTACGTTACTGATCTCTGGAAAACCGGCGAACGTTGTTGGCCGCGCCATTATCTTTTATTTGAGATTAGTAGCTACGCTCTAGCGACTATTTATTCCGAGTTAACGTTCGAACGTTCCACATTGATTTTCTGAAATTCGTAATGCCTTTCGTATACAGAACGTTAATTTTCTAGTCTGTCCTGTCGATAAGGCTACGCGATAATTAGGCTGCGGATCTTTCTGCATTATTACATGTATACTAATCGAAATTAATTGTATTACTATTATTATTATACAAATTAATTGTATTACCGTTCCACGTCCATCGCAAGGAAGGTGTTAATTGGCGAACGAAATCGTTTTCTTTTCCAGAGTTTCATGAAGGAATTCAGGAAAATGAGAATTTCCATAGAGGCCCGCAGTTCAATTATCGTTATCAATTCTTCATAATTTATTTAAATGTAACTAGTGCTTGCTACGGTATCATCATTTACGTTAACCGTGTGTGACAATATATATACAATAATATAATATAATATATTATATATATTAATATATATATTAAGATCTCCATCTCCTATTTTCGCAAAATACTGTAACATAATTTTCATTGTATTCCTCATATCGACTAAATGCAAACGACTTTGCATAAAGTGTGCTGTATCGCATAAATTATTGTACAACAGATCATATACAATAAATTTATATACTTCAATTCCGATATGGTCAATTAATATACGAAAACGTTTGTAAATTAATTGATGTAAAAATTCAAATTACTACAAACGACGGTAATTAGTTTTATTTAAACAGAAAAGCGTCTATCGTTTTAATAACGCCTCGTTGAAGAGCATGAAGCAAGATCGATCGTAGGAAATTCAAAAAATAATCTATTAATAAAGGATCCCGGGAGGGTGGCAATTAGGGGATGCAGACGAAGCGTGTCTGTTCGCTGTCGATTATCATCCCGTTGGATCAAGAACAAGAAAAAAAAAAGAGAGAAACAAATATCTTGCTGATTTTTGGTCTAACAAGTCCCGCGAGGGTTTATTTAGCCCCGGCCTGTCGTCGGGAAGCGGTTTCTGGAACACCATAGGGATAGTTTCGGCAACGTTAAGCTTGCGGACGGGTTTTCGGCTTTGGCATCGACATCGGGGTCCTCTCGTGGATTCTAGACCACCGTCGAGGGAACGACGGGACGGATGAATGGACACGCGTCGGTAACACAATTACCGGGACGTTAATTTACTCAATAATCGCGGAAGCAACCCCGTCTAAATGCCGGCACGCGCCTCCTCGCCCCTTCTGCCGTCGCCGTGCCAGAAGAGGCCCTCTAATACGACCGATGAATACGGGTCCAGCTTTACGGATGATTGCGTCATTATACGTGCGTTTTACTAAACAGGTTACGACGTGGCCCTCGCGAATTTCGCAGACTTCAGTCTCGTTTCAATCGGATACAATTACACGATCGCGACAGCTATTATTTCAACAATGAACGAATATTTTCAATCTCGACGCCGTCGCGGCCCTCCACGGCTCCACGGTCCCTCGCAAATATTATTTTCCTCAGACGGCTGCGACGAATTTTAATCGGTGGCTGAATATACGACAGGTGAACTGAAATTAACACGTTGACTGGCGTGTCGATAACTCGTGCTAGGTGGAGTCGCGTAATTCGCATGACCATTCGAAATTTTGGGCGCAGAATTTATAAAATTTTATCCGAAGAATTTACTGGAAATATTGCGCGAATTGCTCGAAGATATATTTATTCGAAATATTCTAGGAAGAAAATTCCGTTTGAAGAATTCATTCGATTTATTCGAACGATTAAATTAAAAAACAGCTGTGCGCGCTTATTTCTGGAATAAACAACGTATTTCGGCGGAACAGGCCGGGAACTTTGGCGTGCACCTGATATTATTATTATTGTAAATTCGGGACCAGGGAGGGTAGTTTCGTGATACCATAATAACTTTGTCGATCGGAAGGTTCGGCAGGGGAGGGTCGGCGCGCGGGGGTGTCGAAAGTACATCGACGTACACCGATACATCCATTTTGAGCGTGCTGTATACATCGTCCAATAAGTAATCTAATCCGGTGCTCCTGCTCCTCCTGATCCGCATTCTCTACCCCCTTCAAGATTCGATACAGATGTATTGACTCGCGGAAAGCTTTCCTACACTTTGATGCCGGAACGGGGTGGGATCAATACGGCCGGGGAGAAAAAAATTTGTCGCACACTCCTGACGAAAAATTCCCTGGATACGCACGCATGAATATGACATTCCCGAATCTTGTCCGAGCGAATCAATCTTCGTAAAAGCAGCCGGTGCTACGGTATACAGAGAGAACATTGGAAGATATCTATTTGAATAATAATAATGATAATAATAATAATAATAATAATAATAAATCGAAGGACAACTTTTAATCATTTATTCCTACTTGCTATTTTCATCAAAGGGGTAAAAAGACAGCAATTGCTCTGATCACTGGACAGAACAGCGAAATAAATATTTTATTTCAATAAATATTACAATAACACTCGTTAAAAAATCAGAATCGTCTTATCATCTCAACAATTAATTCGGTCACTGAACAATACACGTGTCAGTAAACAATGCACATGTTAGCAAACAATAGACACTCGACGTTCCTCACAATAAGAAAAATGTGACCACTGCGACCCCTACCCTCCCGTATCTGCTCCCTAACATTGTCCAGCCGTGCTCCTCGGAAACGTAGCAGTCCGGCACGCTTAAATTTACAAGCTCGCCCCTGGTCTATGTAAATTTACCCGTGCACCACTGGTGTCGCTGTAAAAGTCGACCGCGAACTGGCAGAACGTGTCGACCGAATCAGAGTTTTCAGGGGTCAGCAGGGGGGTAGTAGGTAGGTCCGAGTACGGCGAGAAACGAAGGGAAGTAAAGAGGCGAAGAAAAGGACGAAGAGAAAGGAATACCTGGAAATCGTTAGACGGGGGTCGGCCAGCCGGCCGGAGGTGGCAAAAACGAAATACAATTTAAGCGGTAGGAAAAGCCACCTCAGAAGTGCACACGTGAACGCCGTAATCGTGCACTAGTCAATGTGAATGCGCAATAACACGGGGCCGGCCGCGTATATAGAAGCGACTTTCCTCTCTCTCTCGACCTCTGCCGGTCCCTCTCGGTCTCTCCGGCGGCTCTCCTTCTCTCGGTCTCTCCGGCGGCTCTCCTACTCTCCGTGATCTCTTTGCCGTCAATTCGGAGGGGTGCCAGGGTGAGGATTCGCTTACCCCCGGCCCGGTGGCCATGGAAACGCGGCGTTCGGCGCCGCCCCGGCGGATCCGCGGGGCCAACCGTTGCGACGCCGAGCGTCGCGACGCCGACCAATGCCGGTGGGTGTCGAGGCTCGTATATCCGGACCGAGGTTTACTCTCTTCTTGGCCAGTTAGAGAGGGTTGAGGGTGGAGATGATCGCGGAACGGGGGGTTGAATCGCCTTGAATATCGCGCACCGATACTCCCTGAACGTCGCGGAGCCACGGTCGTGTCACCCTGTCCGGACACGCTTCTGCCCGCGGACTTTCTCGATCGGCCAGCGTTTCCGGCCTGGCTCGATTTAATTAGACCACCGCGACAAGTCTCGTTTACTTCCGGAAACCGCTTCCGTCTCGGTAGACCACCGGGTGAACGTGGCCGGAGGGTGCCGACGCGTCCGTTCACATTCCTCCGCTGGGATCCGTTTTCCGACGCAGCCCGAGAGAAACTTCCCGGTGGACGTCGACACCTCGGCAGCCTCGATGATCTACCTGTAAAAAATCCGTTCTCGCTGGTGCTTCCGGTCCCGGTCGGGTACCGTGCAATCGACGCGGCTGCTCGCCAGCTTCCTGCCTCGACGGTTTCCCTTTGTGCTTGGTGAATATTGTGCGGGCTTGAATGTTCGAGGAGGAGCCGGAGATGAACGTGCGATTTTTCGGAAGCGACTTAGGGTACGTGATAGTTCGGAGTCAATTAATTTAGCTCGTTTCGCTTTGCGACGGCTGTCGCCCGTCTCACGGACCTGTGCCTCCGCGTCGTTCGTTCTCCCGTCGAAGAAGAGACGTCGAACTGTGATCAGGATACTCTTAGATCATTCGATGGTTTGTTAGCCAAGTGACAAGTTCGTCTTGGGTATCTGCGTCCTCTGCACGAAGATCCACCGTCTTCGCAAACTCGGACCGAAGGAGGACTTCCATTTAGCGATCCTCCGCGTGTCAAAAATAAAGAGAGAGACACAGAGAGAGCAGCATGAAGGTCTCCTGTGACCTATCGAGTGATCACCGATTAGGATAATCGAAGAATGTAACGGACATCCCGCACCGACGGCCATACTGCAACCAGCATCCCGCGAAGATGCAGTCGACCTGCCAGCAACAGCAGGCCCAGCCAGGGCAGAACGGCACCTCGGCGAACAGGACGTCCTTCCTGATCGAGGACATCCTCAGCCGGGGCACCGTGCCGCCCCATTCGCATCACCAGCTTCACCATCAACACCTCTCCTCCGGCCACGGGGTCCAGCAGCATCCGCACTACCAGCAGTTCGCCAGTTTACTGCCAGGCTATCCGTCGGCACCACCCGCGGCCTTCTTCTTGGGCCCGCTCTTCGGCAACACCGCCATGGGGGTCGGTGTCGTACCCGGGGTCAGCGAACTCGCGGCCTTGAAGCACTGCCGACGAAGGAAAGCGCGAACGGTGAGCGACTAGTATTCTTATCGCGATTCGGAGACTGACCCGCCACTGGGTCACTGAATGAGACCTTTCCTCTGTCTTCCGTGTCCGTCGGTCGCGCGTTTTTATGGGATAGTGCAGTCGATCCCTGTAGAACACCATTGGTCCCAGCGTTGGACACGTGTCACGGTTTTGTGTATTTCGCGTGAACAACGACGACGCTAATTTTGTGAATGTTGGTAATCGTAACAGGGTGATTTTTAGAGAATTTTATAATTGGAGGGTTTATATTCAGAGAATATTATTTTCTCTTTGACGATATTTTTCTTATATATTTTTGGTTGATACGACTGTGTTTAATATGAGGAATAAAATAAATATAATTATTGAAATATGAATTTCTATGTAAAGTTATATCAATTGCATGAAACAGGAGTCGAATAGGAAACAATTTCGTCTGTTGATAATTTTTTAAATTAAACAATCTTCCTTCTAGTGAATTTATCCGTACATATTCTTATGTAAAAATGAACGAAGTTGACAATTATTCGCATGATTGTTCGAATAATTTCGCAATCTCTATTCGAATAATTTGATTCGAGACAATGATCGAATTGCAAGGGTTCGGAACGTTTCCGAACGGATCGCGTGGATCCCTAAATGAACGTCGAAACGACGGCTATTCACAGGCTCTGTTTTCCGTTGTCCGGCATTTAGGTGTTCAGCGATCAACAATTAGCGGGTTTGGAGGCAAGATTCGAGGTGCAGAGGTACCTGAGCACGCCGGAAAGGGTCGAGCTTGCGGCCGCTCTACACCTCTCCGAGACCCAAGTGAAAACGTGGTTTCAAAACCGGCGAATGAAGCACAAGAAACAATTGAGGAAATTGAGCACCAGCGCGGGCAGCAACAGCAATCAGAATTCCAATCAGCCGTGTACCGGTCAATCCGTTTCCGTCACGTCACCCGCCGGTGAGTAAAACATTGTTCGCCATCTTCTTTTTAAACCCCCCACCCCACCCTAATTCCTTCTTTCGTTACATCTGTGCCCACGCGTCGAGGCATTCAAATGTTCTCCGTTGCTGGCCACGCTTAAAAAGATTCCTACGGTGCGGACTTCTATTGTTGCTATCTGTTGGACTAGCATAACCTCAAACTAAACAATTCGCTGTTTTAAAAATGTCTGAGATATTTGAAAAATAATGCGGTTTGGAGATTTTTTACCAATCTTTTATATAATAATCTTTTCAGACGGAACAATATTTTTTATAATTCGGCTAAACAATCTAAAATTTGTTGGGGTGTTAAAGGGGTTAATTTACCAGTCAATGGCTAGAAAATTGTTTGGAAATATTGCAACTGCTTGTAGATGATCATTGTAGATTAATTATCTTTTGTATTATTTTCTGGCTAAGAATATAAATTGATATTAACTCAAGAGATTGAACTAATTCGGATGAATTTACTTTGCAAAAAGGTTAATTCAGATTGCATAAAAGTGTACAGTATCTGCAAAAAATTAAACCTGAACAATATAGAAGTTCGTCGACGACGTTGCCATAACTCGTCGGACCAGTGTATAGATCGTCCTAAAACGGAAATTCGAACATTTGCATAAAGAAGCGTCGAGTTACACGTGCGCGAGCGACGTACGAGCGCAGACGTTAAAATGTATAATATTGCGCGCGACTGATAATGAAATGCCGGGAGTTGATGATAACGAAATCTTTGGTGTTATGCGATCAGAGACGCGGAACACGCGATCGTAATTCCGGAGGAAGCTAATAGTTGATAAAACGGAAGTTAGCCTTCTATTATAAACTCGATGACGCTTAAAATTTTCGCCCGTCGCCTCGGTTAATGCAAGCGTTTAATTGCAATTGCAGAACCCATGCAATTTCGGATCCGCGCGTCACAATGCGTAATTACCGCTAAACACGTGTATCGACTTTTCGATAAACAGCCGTGCACACGCGCCCACGCGCGTTCCTCCGCATCAATTAGCCCGGATTAACAGCACGATCTGTCCTGCATAATCAATTATCCATAAATCATGTTTTGTAATTTCGACAGCGCGCCAGCAAAAAAAATACAGACGGCGGAACCGACGAGAATTTTGTATACTGGGCTCTCTCTCTCTCTCTCTCTCTCTTAGCGCGCGAAATCTTTTGCGGACGTACGATTTTCGAACGAAAGTTGCAAATTAATATTCGAAATGTTCGTATTAATTACCCCGCGGCGTACAGCGCGTTAACTATTTTATTATTTCATTATTTATTATTTTATTACATCAATATATTTTCGATATCTCAACTCGGAAGAATTGTTTCGCTTAGTTTCCTTTTTATTATTGCCGCCTTTATAATTATTTAGAAAAATGTTTGGAGGAAATATTTTTCTGCAAACGTAAAATAAAAAGTGAACAGTTTTATCGACTAAGTTGTATATTTCTTCCGACTAATCCTATTGAATTGTTGATAAAAATACCGCGGATATCCTTAGATTGTCCAATAAACTTCGTCATTAGAAGACGATTCGCGGAACGATAAGGCGATTGCTAATTAGTATAATAAGGAAATTTTGATCGAACTCTGTTTCTGCCGCCAGCGGCGCGCGAACGTTTTACCTGACATAAAGATTGGCGGTCCGGCAATTAGACGAATCGCAGAAATCGCTAAATAAGTCCGGTTTTAACGGCTCCAACTTTTTCGCTTCCGGTCGTTCCGAGGGTTTCCGAGCGGGAACGGACGCGCGGAGGAGACTATAATAATAATCGCGAAAAGTAGATCGCGGCTTGTGTATCGCAATTAAATCGTTATTAGTATAAACTTCGTAATTGTGATTATCAATTTGCATTGGAGCGCGGCCGGCGCAGCGCCGGAATTTCGGTGTACGTCAAATAGTTCCCCAGGTTATCATGCTAATGGACCATATAATGCAACCAAAATTCGGCTGACAATAAATTACGCAACTTTAGTTAACTAACCAGACCATAACCGAGCCCGCCTGGGACTAGAATGATTAACTACCCGGTTGCCTGGATAATGATCGCTTTTTGCCGGACCATATCCCGCAATTCATATACGATTTAACGGCGTTATCGCTTACAATATCGCGACGGTCGCTACCGTCGATCGGATAATTCGTCGCGCAGACGTCCGCCGATTTTTGTTACAATTAATGCGGAAATCCTTTTTGTAAATCGGCTTGGCAACGTGGAGTCGAGTCGAAGCTGTTCGCTCGTATGGTTTATCGTTGCCCTTAAATACAATAGTTAGACAGTTAATAAAATTATTAGAATTTGTTCTTCCACGAGTTTAAAGCTTACATAAAAAATTTTACTTCAACTCTTTATCGAGTCATTCTAAATCTCTTTATTTTTTATTTTTATATTAATGTGTCATTTCCCGTATATATTAGATAAATAGATAAATGAATAATCATGGAAAATTTGTGACCCGTCAATTTTTGTACCGGCGACGAAACGAAAATCTGTATCAAATAGAAGTTATTAAATAGAAATTGCAATCATTTGACACGGAGTTCGTATTCCGAGGGATTAATCGGCCATTAAATTTTGGGCACGGCCTTCCAATGAGAATTTTATAGAAAATCGCTTGATCCCATCAGTCGCCGCTATTGGGTTACGACAGATTTCCGCCGATAACTTTTAACGACGTGATACGATTACCATTTTTACCATAATGCGACATTTTCAAATTTCTCCAAGATTTATTATCAGCCACTCTTTCGCGATTTCTCAAAACGGAATGTCGATTCTCCGCGTTCTTTAGAAGTCAACGCTAACTTTAGTAACATTGTTTCTAAATAAAGAAAGAACAGTAAAGAAAAATGCAGAAGTTAAATTTTAAAAACGATATATGATACATGATGGAGAAAAGAAAACAGGAAAATGAAAAAAGGAAAATGAAATCCCCCTAGAACTTAAATTCCATTCTTGAAATGTCATTCATCGTTTCCCGCGTGCGCTGTTACGGAGGCCATTGAGTAACGAGCGGCCGAGGTACAAGGCGGCAGTGAAAGCGTTCGAGTAATAGACAAAAATAATTGAACCCTGGCCCGAGAGCGGCAGAGGAGTTCAACTTTCTTTCAACTGGCGTGGATAAATGATCGCCGAGCCGCGCCGTTTGTAACCAGCGAGGACACGGTCTCGAGTAATTCCCGAGCTGCGGCGCATCTGCTGGTAACCTTCGGCAAGTTGCTCGTCTCGGTAGCCAAGATGGCTTCGTTCGGTAGGAAGGGCTAACGAAGTTAGTAGACATCTCCTCGGCAGCCGGGAAGAAGGGGGTTGCAAGGGGTGGAAAGCGCGTAGAAGATGAGACCGCCTCGTCGTCCTCGTCCTCTTCGCGCTCGTCTTCGTGCGTCTTCGTGTTCGTCTTGGTCGTCTAGAGACTCGAACGGATACCGTCTAAGGAACCCTGGAGAGTTACGGCACCCCTTCGTTCCTCTCCCCACGGTCTATCCATCCCCATCTCGCTCCCTCTCTCTCTCTCTCTCTCTCTCTCTCTCTTTCGCTTCTTCTGGTCCTCTTACTGCGACGACGTCTCGCGCCACCCCTCGTCTTACCTCTTGTCTTCTCGATTCGGTCTTCGAGAAAATTAGTCAATTATCAGCTAAGTGCTCGGCCAGACCTACATTCACGATTCCTAGCCACCAAGGCTCGTCGAGGACCTTACTTGTATATCACCATATATCCGAGACCCAATTCAATTAAACGATTTTCAATCCGTTCCGGAATTGTGTCTCCGACTGATTCTTTTTTTCTTCTTCTTCTTCTGGACACGGGGTAGTTGGAGGTCTCCGATCGATGAAATTAGTAAATTTTATATTAGTAAGATTTTTGAAAATCTTAATCCGATGTCAGTAAATGGTAGACATGTTAGAAAATGAAAGATTGAAAA
>CM052158.1:10997120-11026841 GCA_028455555.1 Augochlorella aurata | reverse complement strand
ACGGAACGGCATTTCCGTCTACTTATTCAAGTCATACATGAAAGTTCCGTTTATTATATTGATCCCGAACTTTTCGAATGAAGTTCAATTTAAACTTTCGTCCTCCGTTTACGAAACTGTTTAATTCTACCGACTATCCGCGATTACTGCGTAGAACTCGCGCCGCGGGCTTTAACGGATTCTGCGGCAAAATTTCCCTCGTTCCGGTCCATGTTTATCTGCTTCACGTTATTTAAATTACTACCTTGCGTTCCGCTAATTCTCGTCACGCGAACTATACTGTATAATGTCTACTATATTATACTTTGCTATTGCAAAATAATTGCTTGAATCTTCCTCGAACCATAGCGGCGTCACCGCGCGCACCGGCAGCATTTTTCACGCTGATTCGAACTGCGCGCGAACTATTTCGACTTTCCTCGTATTTAACAAAATATTTCGTTTTATGAACGAACCGTCTGATCGGAAAATCTATACCGAATCCACCTCGACATCCTGTACACAAACTGCGGTAAAAATTTCAGCTCGAGAACTTTGTTATTGTTCGAGTTGTTTCAATTTTAGCGATAATTATTGGCTCCACGGCTGCCTACGTGTGCACCACAGTTGAGCAAAATTTGATTTGTATAATGGACAAGAGGTAGGAGAATAACGAATAAAATTTAATTTGACACTGTCGAATAAATATCGAAACGGATAAAAATTCGTCTGGACGGAAAACTGTGTCCGAACGCGTCCTTCTCAGCCGAATATATTGTTGAAACAACGATTATTCATTACTCTTCATACATTATTCCATCTATTATTCGAATAATTTTTTACTCTATATGTTTATTCGATTGAATCTTTATTCTATTTGTTCATTCAAATCGTAATTCTTTATTCTATCTGTTTATTCGAATAAGTCATTACGAACTGTTCTCTGTCTTTAAATAATTTCTTTCCTCTTCTTTAAATAAATAAATAATAATAAGTACGAAATAATAGCAAGAAAAAAATAACAAGCAGAAAATAATAAATGAACCCTCCCTTTCTGGGCACGAACCCTTAACAGACGCGCGGCGGTGGCCGTCCGCCACGAGATATATCGTGGCCGGCAGCGAACGGGTTAAATAAAACGAGATTCCGGTGTCTCGTATAAGCAGTGGCAGTCGATAACGCGGGATCTCGTTGAAATTGTTCGCAGAGAGGCCGGTGGATTTCTCTCTGAGCGGCGGCGGCCGGGAATCGCGGGCAAGCAGCGACGCCCCGGTGGACTCCGACGACGACGAGATCGACGTGCTCGGCGACGAGACGCCGTCGCCGACGAGAACGGGCAACGTGCACGTCTCGAGGCGCGTCGGTTCGCCGACGAGTTTCCATCAGATGACGCACCCGCATCCGGTGAACCTGCCTCATCAGTCGCAACACGGCCAAACCATCCAACGCCAGCATCGCTGAAATCACTATGGTCGTCGTTTGTGGTTCTCCAAACTCTAGAACGTCACGGGACCCGATCGGACCCGGTGCGGTTTGATTGCACAGTGACGCCGTTGTGGGCGGAAGAATGTTTGAGTGTAACTAGTCCGTATAGAAGAGCAAGTTGTTCGCGGATGTCAAAGTGATGTTGAAGAAGTCGTAAGACTTTGAGGACCGAAGGGGTTCCTCGAGGTTCGCTCGATCGGTCGACGAGGATGACCGATCGAGGAGAGTTCATTTTGACGACTAGAGATCGCGTTAGTAAGGGTTCTTTGTGCAATTCGACTGGAATATTCCGAGCGTGATTTCTTATCGGGTGGCCTCGGAACGACTCTGTGCGGTTGACCGTTCATTCCGTGGCGAAAAGTGAGTTAATTTCCGTAAGAAAACGAGTCAATAATGGTAAGGAAGGTGATCAACGTGTAAATGTTCGGAGACACGAGAAAAATCAACCGTTCCGTTAGCAGACATTTTTAGCGGACTCTGTGCTGTACGAGTGGAAGGTCAAATTGTGCTATCCGTTCGGGCACGAACAAATTATTTCATTTTTATTCTAACCATTTTGCTATACCTATTGCAGTTTCAAAGACACATGGATTAATAGAGAACCATCTATCTACGTAGATAAGGGTTGTTTTCACCCTGGAGACAGTTGCGAAGAAAGTGAAACTTTTGGGTTACCGAACTTCCTGTATTAGTGAATTTTATGCATACGAAATCGAGCCTATACAATAGTTTCTTTTTTAAATATAATAGTTTCTTTAAATACAATGGTCTCTTTCAATATAATAGTTTTCTTAAATATAATATCTTTCTCGAATGCAATATTTTTTTAAACGTAATATTTCCTTTAGATATAACATTCTGCAAATGAATATTCGACCTTGTAAAAGTGATTCACCTAAACGGATAATAAATTGACCTTGAAGAGGTAGAGCCGTAAGAGAGCGAACACGTCTTCGCCTTTGTTTTTGTTTCCGTAATCGATACCAAAATCCGTGAACCGGTGGTAGTACCGAGAAAACGGCACGCCTGGATACTCTCAGTGCCATTCGACATTTGTGATCGAGCTAATCGTACCTAAAAAACGATATTGTAAAAAAAAAGAAAAAAAAAAGAAGCAGAGGAAAGGGTGAGAACGGTGTGCAGGGTAGTGCCTCGAGGAGAAAAACTTTTCCGTCGAGAAAAAAAGAATGTAGAAAGTGTAAACGTGTAAATGACTCGCTAATCGATCTCCTGCGATGACACTTTTTATAGCAAAATGCCGTAATTAAAGCTAGTCTGTTTTGTGTCACTTTTTATAGCGAAGTAGTAAGTTAGCCTGTGGTTCAAGTTGAGATTAAAATGTCACGATGTAACACGGTGTATTTTCTTTGCCCTCCTTTAATCGCGGCTCTCTGGGTTGGTCGTCGATGAGAATAAGAAAAAAAGGAGCTCTCGGGATCCATTGGAAGAAATTTGTCGTGATTTGTTTGTTCAAACTTCGGGTTTGTTCATTCTCTTACTACTAATTTCATCTTTTCTCGTTAATTAATTGTTCTTCCTGTGTTTACGTGGCAAATGTAATTGTTACTTTATCATTTGTTATTCAGAAAGATTTTATCTCGCTTTCTAAAACCGCCACAGCTATGAAAACAAACTGCGCTGTAATACGATTCGCCGTTGAACTGCAGTTTTTATGCGTTTATGGCAATAACAGTGAGATAAAAAACGAAACGGTGAGAACATACGTTTGTGAAGTGCTGATCTGAATTTTGATTCTTTTAGCATACACTTTTCGAATAAAAATATCTATTGTTATTTTGCAACAATCGCTATAGATTTGAATAAATATATATTTTTGTTATTTTGCAACAATCGTTTCACATATTCACGCTCTTGCGCGACAGTGAAGAATGCTTTGTGCTAGAATTCCAACTGAGAATAGTGGTGCATCGTAGCACTCGTAGCCAGCAGGTTTCTTCAGCGTTCGACATAAACAATGCAAATGAAAACAATGCGAGAAAAAACAGAAATATAAGCTGCAATTTTGGCACCCAAGTCGCGACCTAATGCGGTGTCGGGTTGCACATGTCGGAAGACGTAAACAGATGAAACTGCAGGCCGCCTCGCACGGGCCTGTCTTCGGTTTATTTAGAATAGAAATCTATTCGTCACTCGTGGGTGTGATATAAAATGTCTCAGATAATAATTTAACGAAATAAAGACTAAATTCCAGGCTATTTATTTATTTAAGCGAACTTCACACCGCCGGCTAATCGTATTTCATTTAATATCTTACTTTAAGGATTGTCGTGAACTTTTGAAATGAGATTAACTAATTCACAATTTTGTTATCCCAGGAACTTTCCAAGTGAGCCTGTCTAGCAGTACCGAATTTCAAGGGTCTCTAAAAAGGTATATTAAACAAATTTTTAAAACAGTGAGGTAAAATAAAATTCTGCAGCTTTGACAAATAATCGCTATAAATTAAAAATGCAATGCTTACTGGAAGCTCTACCAAATTTATCATTTATTCGGGGTCTCTCTTGCTTTTGAAATTAACTTCCATTGCAACGTATTCGAACAAACTGAATTTTAGTATACTATTCAGAATGCAAAGAGTTAAAATATTATCCATTATGATACATTTTAATTGTCTGATTTCAGTTTCGCTATTTGCATTACTTCGGTTCGGCGAGAATTGTTGTACATAATTAAACAGAGTCCAGCTATTGAATAATTAGTATTTTTAGTGTTTTAAGTGAATTTCTTTGTTACATCGAATACAGTAAAAAGTTTGTAGCCTAAAGCGGACTGGCTTCGTATTTGGTACCACTGCTGCAGATCTATTATGGTTAAACTGATGGTTTAAAGCGGCCCGATTGACATTTGATAGCGTTTCGGGTCAGGAACGACGCTCGCGTCTCTATGGAACATTACCATTCCGCTAATTGGCAGCGTGACATTTCCTGCTCGTCGTTTGGGACATTTTCGCGGCTCAGCGTGGCGCATGAGCTAAAGAACCCGGCTTGTTAATCCCGGCTTAATTTCTGGCCGACATCAGCGAACGACCCTATCTATGATCAATTAGTGAATCATACTTCGCGTTTCACTGTATTCGATAGAGTCGGCGAGCAGATACATTTCATAGAAGAACCGAGCTTATCAACGCTAATCCTGCCGTTTTAATAATAATTCTTTTTCTAAAAATAATTAGATATTTTCACTAAATTTTTAATATTTGCGATAATAATAATATTTCTTTTCTAAAAATCTTTCAGTATCGAATTAGAATAGCGACATGTCCGACATCTTGGGTACTCGGTAGATGTAGTGTTAAACGTTAGATTAAAGCACATCATTAACCTATTCAAATAAGATCGGAAATAGTATAGGTTATATCGTAAAATGCTGGCGCGATTATGACAAAAGAGGTACGCAGACAATTTTAATATTACATGCAATGGAATTGTTGAAGATTTTACATTACCATTCGCTGGTTTCTTGAAAGTTTGGAGTCCAGTTACAGCAACGTGCAGGTGCCCACAGAAACGACGCCGGCTTCCTTCCTTCGACAACTTGCGTCGCGTTCCGTCGGCAGTCGACTGCTTCGTCAAATTCAAAATAAACACGCACCAGAACGTCGAAATCACGGTACTTTATTCAAGCAACTCTGAAATCTCAATTACACAGCAATTGATACGTCTTTGCTATTTAATCGAGGAGCACATACCACCACTTCCAGCGCAGGCACAGCCATTTTAAGATCTGTGATCACATGACGCAATATCGATAGATCGGCAACTACGGATCGACATCTTTTACCTGCGAAATTTTCGTCACGTGACCCACTAAACCAAGATGGCGAAGCGTTGGTGAAAAGTGGGTCCTATGCTGCTTGATTAAGTGATAAAATTATTATTTACATCGTGTTGTTAAGGTCTCAAAGTGTTTTCGATGAACAGATTAAGTGTTTGGAACAAGTGGAAGCGTTCGCGAGCATTGAAGTCGCAGAATCGAATGGGTATCCGAGAAAGAAGTAGGGTATCCTCCCGCGCTTGATCCAGCCATCCAAAATGGAGATCTGTGTATTGTGTATTGCGGTTATCGGTAAGTCAGTGCAACAGAATTTTACAACAGTTTCACATCTATAAAATTTCATTAATTGCAAGTTATATAAAATGGAAATATCGTATCTAAGAAAAGCAATTTCAGATTTAGAATTAAAACGACCGGAAAGAGTCAACGCTATATCGTGTACCACTTGTTTATTGAAAGTGGCAAGTATCTACATACTTATACATCACAGCGATCCGAAAACGATCGTCATTGCCAGTTCTCCCATCTCTTGGATATTTAGAACATCTCTTCGGATGCGTGTCCGTTTCGTAACATCTCTCTGGCGCTAATCCACGATTATAAAGTAATCGTACGATCAGCGATCGGAACACGATCGATGTCGGAATCGTTCGCGTACGTCTTTGGCTACCTGTTGCCGAAGGTCTCGAGGCTTGATCGCGTCTGGCAAAGAAAGGGGATGCTGGTGGATGACGCGCAGAGCGTTTTCGGTCGGGCACCGGCATAGGCGGAGTCTGCGGAACACGTCGTGCTTCCAGTTGGGGTGAATCCTAATACCCAGATAATGGGAAGTAATTGCGAGGGATCAGAGCGAAGCGTAGCTACTCTCTCTCGGTTCAGAACCGTATATAGAGAGAGGGTGGAGGTGTCGGCGTTCTCATCCCCCTTGCGGCGCTCGAGATTCGTTGGGGGTGGATGAAAAGGACGGTCCAACAGACGGAACACGTACACGTACAGATACGTAGGCGCGTACCGAAGAGAAGGGTGGAGAGGCAAGAGTAACAGGCGATAGAGAGATCGAGAAAGAGAGAGAGAGAGAGAGAGAGAGAGAGAGAGAGAGAGAGAGAGACGCAGAGGTCTATAATCGTATTATCGAGGCAAAATCACGGTGCACATTCTCAAATGTATGGTCGATGACAGTGTTTTGAGAGGAAAATCGGGAATCGTGATCCTTCGTTGATTCGGACACACTGGATTATCTCTTTCGATTCGAAGATTAAGACGCGATACACGAGCTGTCGGACACTCGAATCGCCAAAAACTGGACACCTGGCTCGGCCACCTAATAGGGGTCGTAATCGTTCATAATAGTGATGGTATTTCTTCGGAAGCGAACCATCTCTTATAAATAGCTTCTTCTGTACTGAAATTCTTTTTCCGAACTCTTCTCTATCTTCTTCTTTCCTTCAGATTAAATTCTAAAATTTTGATATAGATGGAGACTTGGTCCATATAAATGACTGGCTTCTGATTATTTTTCTTACAATTCCTGATGCTATAAAAATGTTTTTGTTAGACATTTTTATACCATTTTCTACACCGAAGCACATATTGTAATAAAAATCGTAGACAGTTTAAACAAATCCAATCTCGTCGTTGTTACAAAATAATATATATTAGTCACATTTAGGGCTCGCAGAGATTCGTCTAATCGACGTTCCATCGGATAGATCAAACGACGATCACCGCAGCTCTTTGAGCACGGTGAAAACGGTCTCAGATTACAATAATTACGAGATCTCACGATCGACGCGAGTCGATTTAAGGATAAAGATCGAGGAGAGTCGGAGCGGGAGCAGCGACAGTGGCACGGAAGGGGTGCGAAAGGGGTGCCCCATTGAAAAAGCAAGTGGTATCCACGGTGAAACTAATGAGATCACGGGCGGTGCATTTATGACGTTTATTAGATTTCGTTAAGACGTCTGTTATTACGGTACCGTAAATAAAGGGAGCGGGGGAGGAGGAGGGTTTGCGCGGCAGCACCCGACCTCCCTGTGACGGTTTAAGGGAGCCGGAATGCGGGAAAAATAATGAAATAAAGGACAATGAAGTGGCAGGTACAATGGCCAACGGGGCCCTAGGACGGATGAGAATGAACAAGGCGGCGCGGCGCGGCGGCAGAGTACAGAGAAGGTAGAACCGTGGGTGGTTTGAAGCCGGCTGGAACGCCAGGGGCGGACGGAGCGTGGCGGAGGGGGTCGGTGTGCAGACTAAATGCAGTGGGCGTGTTCCTATTACTTTCATTATTTTCCATCATAGGGGTTCGGCACCGATATGCGCGGTGCCGGATACTGGCAGTCCAATAAACGCGGAGGGTAACTCGGAATCTACCTGCTGCCTGCTGCTGCTGCTGCTGCTGCACCCTCGCATCATCTCGGATAACGTGAGCAACAATGAGGTCGACCTGAACGCTAACGCATCCGCAGTCACTTTTACGCTGGTGTACAGGAACAATTCAACACGTCGACCTTTAAGCCTACATTCAAGAAATCTGTTCCGGTCACCGACATTTATTTATTTTTTAACACGTTTGTTTCACCAGAGTACTTAGTTATATTTATTGTATTTGTCGTCGTAAAATGTCGTCGAAGAGAAGCTACAATTATATTCAGAAAATTCATTTTATGTTCTTCACGTGAAATACAAAATCGTGGTCGTAGCACGTGTGCCACGCTGCTAGCGAGCGTGTTAAATAAATAGATAATGATAACTAAAAAATAATAATTAGAAAAAAATAATAGATAAATACTGTTTTTATTAGTAATGAGTTTTGAACAGACGTTGACGAAACTTTAAGAAGAGAAAGTCTTAATTGCAATTAGAAAGATTAACAAATTAATAATCGATACACTGTTGATAAAATTAACGATAACGAACTTAAAGAAATTATGATAGCAAGTCTGAATTGTTCTAGTTAGAAAATTCGATAGTATAATCGGGACTAATAGGAGCAGCTCCGTATCTTCCTAACTGATCTACGAATTGAAGTCGAACGTTAAACTGGCTCCATTACGAGCCATAAAGTGTATAACACGAAACAGTATGTCATAGGTAGATCAAAGGGGAGGAATTATAGTGAGCGCGCTGCGCGAACCCCGCCGCGGCGTTGTAATCCCGGCAAATCAAATTACTTTTACAAGCAGATAAGATCTATGAACGTCTCTCCGTAAAGGGTCGATGAAACTTTCTAATCGAGCTGAATTGCACGGCACGTTGATACAGATGTATACGAACCCAGGCATCCACTCGCTATTAAAAATTAAAATACAATGGAATCTCCGATATCTGAATTAATCATGCAACGATAAGCAAAATAGGGTAGCTGTAATTTAAAACAGTATAATAATTAATAACATTTTAAAAGATCAAAGTATTATTATTTAATCTATCGAGATTATTAAAGAGAGAAATGTTAAGGTTACAAAAAATGTTAATTTTACATAAAAATCTATAGTCTAGTCGCTAAAATGATCTCTAGCATATTGTTCACTAAAATCAATTCTAGTTAAATCTAACTAATGAAAAATTAACTATACCATAAAATTGTACAAGCGTTAGTTAATTTACCGTGTCCGTGACGTAAAGGGGGCCGCGACTGTTAAGTGGTCAAGGGTGGAAAAGCGTGAACGATCGAAGAAAGTCGCGAGCAGCGAGCGAGGAATAAAAAAAAGAGAACTGTAAATCGAGGGATTAAAGCGTTCAAGGGTGGGAGAAGGGTGAAAAGTTTGTAAGCAGCGGTTTCGAGACAGTAGTTGTGTCCCGGTCGGCGAGACCGAGCCAGACCGAGGGGGTGCAAGGTCGCTCGCTCCGGGTAGATTTATTCGGAGGGTTCGCTGAGACCCGTGGATTGACACGCGGCGACGTCTTGACAGCTTGTTAGGCTAACGGTTGGGTACTGTTCATCGAACACGATGCGCTTTGAGCCTCTTTACCGCTCTTTAGCTTGACATTTCACTTCTGATCAGACGTTATACCATTGTCTCCTTGTTTTTCCTCCCTTTCGCTCTCTCGTTCTCATTCGTTGAGTCACGAACTCCCGGCTCCTTTCTTCTGCAGCCCGCGTTCCAGCTTGATCTGCGATCATTAGCCGAACCTATAAGTCCGTCGACGAATAATGGTATCTAATAATAATAATAATAATAATAACAGTAATAAGAGGAATCAATCTACACACTGTCACAGGCAAATATATGTGGACACTGTTTAAAACGGTATAATTGTTTTAAACTGGCACCATATGACTTGAAAAAAATACAGATCATTTGGTGAAGTTTTAAAAATGTTATACCGTTTTAAAGGATGTCACATATATATTTGGCGGCGTTATTTGGCGACATTTGCCAACAAAAATTAATTAATACGCCGAAAACGACGCGCTCCACATATTATAAAGAATTAATCGAATAATTAGCTAGAACAATTTTAAAGACTAATGGATAATCGTTATTCGAGTAAAATACTCGACTAAAAAGAACTTATTCGACGAATAAATATATAATTTATATATGAATATTACCTTCGACAAATATTTCTTCGAAACAATTCGTATAATGTTCACCTGTGATTCATATGAGACATCTTTTTCCAGCTTGTGTCCGTGCACTCACGTTATCTCGTGCCAGGGAATACGATTTGCAGAGAGAAGTCGACGTGGAATGCAACCTCCTCGCATAATTTCGATCGGTATAATTGCGGGTGTTAGCACGACTCGCGTGAAATAGGAATAAGCGAGATGAGAATGGAGGACGAAGAAGAAAACGAAGAAGAGAAAGAAGCGGAAGGGCGAAAAGAGGAGGATCGTTGGAATGGCAGTCGCGTCAGGGTTGTTGAGATCTTGAGAACTGGAGAAGGATCAGGATCGACGAGCAGAGGGGGATGCTCGTGGTGGAAGGAACGGCATTACTGCCCACGTGCCATTTAACTTGATCACCCTGGGCAATCTGGCCTCATTTCAACCTCCGGTTACTACGACACTTCCGCTAACAAATAACATTGTCGACGACCCTGCGGGGGCGTTCTGATTCGATTTGCACACCGTGAAAGCGTGCTGCTTGCTCGAAGAGCCGCGAGGGTGGCCGGAGAGGACCGCCGCTCCGCCGATCAGAAACACCGACAGAGAGACGGACTCGCGGAAGGAGTGGAAAGGGGAGGATCGGAGGGGGATGGGCCGAGTGGAACCGAGAAAGAGGGCGAGAGCGCGCGAAATTACATATTATTGATATTTCTCGAAGCACGTTTCGTGAATAATAAAAAAAGACGAGAAGGACGCGGACTTTATCGTACCGAGAACCCGGGGGTTGCGGTAGCGGATTTTAAAACGCGACACACGCGCGAATGGAGGAAGCAAATATGCTGATAATAATGATATTCTAGCGATTTATTAAATATTAATCGATTTTTTAAACATCGACATTAACCGATTACATATTAATATTAAATAGTAATATCAACCCCTTGCAAGCATTCTAACTCGAAGTCTAAATTGTTTTTCGAACCTGTAGTGTTTGCATTTTATATAATCTAGTGCAATTTATTAATTATATTTTTAAGAGGCTTTAAATATTTTGATAATATTGTAATTATTCTGAAACCCAATGTGGTAATTTTCATTGGCATTTGCCAAGGACTGTCTTCCGGCGGGAAAATGTGTCGCTTACAGGGTGAGCCGATTTTGAAGTGGCCAAGACCGAAAACCTGGCCGGAGGACAGGAAGTAAGATCGAACGGCAAAGGAACCGGATAGGTAAAATAATGATGAACCGTGTATACGACAACGTGCCAGAAAGCACGGGTACGGCCCTAATTAGTCCGGTTATTTAGTTAGTCCGCGGAGATGCGAGAAGTTTACTCGGCTGTTCGGTGCTAGAGCCCCACTGGAAGATCCGTATCTCCAGGACGTGTTTAAAAATAATTACCGCGGAAGATCCAGCGATAGTCACGGAGTCGCCCTCACCTTTGTGCTTCCTGCCCTCTGAAGTGGCCCTCGTTGCTTAGGCATAAAGCCAGGCCCCGCCGAGCCCCGATTCTCGTGGGGCACTCGCGTCTCTTCCGGCACCGCTCGAGTGGTCCTCACCTTTCAACCACTCTATCACCGCGTTTAAAGAAGTAAAGACCAAAGGTCCTTTACCGTTTTAAGAGGTTAGACCGAGCCCGAATGGAGATTTATTCGAGACGACAATGTGACCGGTCTACCCTCCCCCGGTTGCCTTATTAAATCGACGATATATACACACGGGCTGCACCCTGCGCTGAAACGAAACGCCTATTTTCGTCGACGTCCTAACGCCAGTCATCGAAATCTCGTCCGGCAGCAAAGGGTTAACTGCCAAAAATCACTCAAACAATTTCTATAAAATAAAGCTCTAATTAAAAGGTTCAAATTTAAACTGCGGATCTTTGTGCAAAGTAGACATTTGCAAAGGCGATTTTAAGAAGTAACTAAATAAAAATAAATCGTTTCTTTTAATGATTTTGGTAAGCTGAGCGTAGTGCAATAGAATGATTTTTTCCGAATAAAATATTCGACTAAAAATTACAGAACTTAATTTTTGCTATACTGCATAAAATCCCAGTCTGTTTATTGTACTGGCTGGTAGATTGATACAGTTCGGGCAATAATTATTTAAAGTGTACCGAATGCAAAAAATTTCGCGACACTGTAGTACTAAATTTCGGCCGACGGCTTAATTTTGGCCGACGATGTCCACAAAATAATTTCATTCCACGGTGCGCCGAGGAAACGAACGCCCCACGTGCACGGTAACACCAGACGGCCAACATCGAGAGGGTATTGAATAGCCACCGAATCGAGCGACGAGGATACGATAAAGAACTAAAGACCAAAGGTCTTTTACAGCCTCGAAGCGTCGCCATCCCTTCCCTTCGAGCCACGGTAGATCTTCTTACGTCTACTCTGCACTCGATCGGAACCCTGCTCTCTTTTCACCGAGTCTGTTTGACCCGGCAGAAATTTCATTCGCTTCTTTACCAGAATCTTTTCGAATTTATAATAACAGTCATCTAGGTAAAATTTCAAACGATGATATAATATTACACAACATATAATATTTTTATGAATAACACCTATAAAAGTGAAGGTCAGAAAGACAAGACGGGTTGAAGAAAACACACCGGTCACATGATTTCTCCCATATTTATAGTATTTATATTTGTTTACATATAATTTTCCATATATCGTAATTATAATCGTAGTAGGCGAAAACAGTAATATTTGTTCGAGAACGGAACGGTCTCAAGTGGCGAAGAAACCGAAAAACGGGATGACAGAGAGGGGGGTTGGAGGGTGTAAAGACCGTAAAAGGATCGCGCGAGGTGTGAAGATGTGCGAAGGATGTGTCCAGGTGTCGAACACTCGGGAACAAGAGTCGCAGTTAGCTGTCGCGGCTACGGGGCTATTTTCCAAGACATCTCGCCGGATTCGGTTTATTTCATCTCCTCGGTACGGGAAGCAATTAATCCTAACAGGGCGCTAAACACCATCGCTCGTTCTCCATGGGAATCCTACCGACTATTAATCCTATAGTATTCTGTACGACCGCGGTAATTGGAAATTATTAAAAATACACATCCTACAGATGTACCGTTAATGCGCATTATACATTGTGCAGAAAGTACTCTCAAACGGATGCACCCTCGAGACGTTCGCTTAATCTGTTCCATCTTCTTTATCTTCTTCGTTTAGGCATTAGAGTTGAATACCGCTAGCTAGGCCATTTCTATTAGAGACGACGGTGATCCGGGGAAGCGACTATTGAACTCTCTCTCTCTCTCTCTCTCTCTCTCTCTCTCTCTCTCTCGCTCTCTCTTTTAAATACTTTTTCATATTATCACTAAATGGGTTTCTTCGTGCTTGCTCCTCTTCTTGCTTCGCCAATGGGACACGCTACTTGTGCATGCATATCGTTCACGACTCGTCCTGAAGGGTTTTCATGCGAACGGAAAGCAACGCCGCGCCGCACAGTGGTCGATTTTCTTAGAAAATCAGACGAAAATGGAAAAACGTCCTTGTGAATGTTTTAAGTGGACAAACTGTCGCGCGGTTCGATATATATTATCGACCAATACGCAAAGTTTAAATTCACTAAAATAAATAATTAAATTCACTTGATTCAAGATTATTTAGAGCAGTCAGAAATTATTTAAATTAAAATAATAGAAAGTTGTTTAAAGTTTGATAAGAAAATTATTTAAATTGAAAATGTGGCTTCAAAAGGAATCGACCACTGCGCGCAATGATCTTCGAGCTGAGATATCGATCACTTTACGCGGCACGAACAGAATAAAACAACGTCGAACGGAATATGCAAGTTGTTCCGACGTTTTATAATGTTTCGTGTAAATTCATTCGCTGCGAACATTACGGGGACATTTTATTGTCTAAAGAAGTTTCGGTAGGCTGTTCATTTTCTATGCAATTTCGTCGACGCCTTTTAACGAGAACGAAGCTTCGACTCGAAGCCCTTGTTACATCGATTTGTAATTCACGAATATATCGATGTTCGTTAATTCGTCGTGACGAAGAAATCGTTTCCGGATGTTTCCGCATAGAACAATCGCAGCCTACGGGTAACGAACGCAAACTGGAGGGTGGATTTACCGACCGTGAAACATGGAGGTTGCAATTACAAAGTAAACTATTCTCGAATGAGTACACGCTTATTCGAACAACATTTTTAAGAACGATTATTCGTTTAATTGTCAGAATAAAACTAGTAGATGCTATTCCTTTGCCCTAAGGATTATTCGTGTAATACTTCGCTTACTTCTCGTCGGAGACACAACGATGACGATTTGTCGGCGAGGAGCTGCTTCGTCGATCTTTTTAGATCACTTAGTTAATAAGCTAGAACAATAAGCGACATTAAGTTATAAATAACGAAGTATAAGACTTTTATTTTGCATTATATCTTCATTGAGAAGTCGAAACGGCGATCAACAAAGTTGCTCGGAGATACGGATTTGAAAATGGCGACCCTTGCATGGTCGCCATATTGTCATTGTGATCTCTTATAATACATATTGTTATAATACATATTATAATTATATGTATTGTAATATTTATGTGATGATCATAGAATAATTACATAATAATATTGTAACATTATAATATAATTATTTTATAATAATATTATAATATTATTATTATTATTATTATAAGTTAATTTTAAAAAATACATGCCTATTATAAATATATGCATTAAAATGCTTTCCGAAGTATCGACGAATTCTAATAAAATCGACGAGATCAAACTGCGAATGCTCTTAGTCCTCGAACAAAAATCGTCAGCGCGTTTCTGCCGTCTACCACGGAAACGTTCGGCGTCGATATAATTTAGAACAGCTCGTGAACGTTTCGAACAAGAATCGCGGAGACTAAATCGAACAGGAGAGAAACGCTACCCGAGAAAAGTCGATTCGACGGACGAGTAATATGTTGTTCTCCGTCTCCGAATTCATTAACACTACGCCGCTAAACGCGGACCGTTCGAGATCACCTCTCGCCGCGTTCCAGCGTGCGAGCTCCTAATATACGAATTATCACTTTGCGTCTAAACGTATTATCATTCTCATCGACGCGTCTCACTCATAACCATTTCTCCGTCAACATTTATTATAAAACATTATCTTCGTGCTTTTCTCTTTTATTCATTTTCTTTTTTTTTTGCTTTTTGCTTTTTGCTTCTGTTTGCTCGTCTCGCAAGCACTGGTCGGACGCGTTCGACTCGTCCTGGTAAACATTCCGATAGAAATGTGCAACTAATTAACTAGACCGCGGATTCCGAGATTGATGTCCGTCGTTTTAACGAACCCGCTGGAATTCGTCGAGCGTGGAGGAAATCTAAGCTTGCGTGAAACTCTGTATTCGAGTTTCTATTGTGCCGGACTAAGTAGACTGCGGATCTTTATGCGAGGGAAACCGCGAGCAAAAATTTGTTGCGTCCGCTGCAGTGTTCCCGGGGAAATAAGTCACGCGAGGAGTGGGGGCAGGTGACGCATGCCGCGCGGCGCATCTACCGGGCGAGCGTTTTATAATTCATTTATAATTTTTTCATTCCTTTATAATTCAGAATTACGGTAGAACTTCGATTATCCTAATTCAAAGTTGATAGTTAATTTCTTTTTATTTTAGATTAATTATTAATACTGTGATAGAAGATGATGAGTGGAGGTCTAATCTCGGCCCTTATATTCCCAGTTTTATAGCTTTATCTATGGAATAATACAAAATCTAAATAATAAAGAAAAAATCCAATTCGATTAACCGAGTTCACGGTGCAGCGTCGCCTTCCCCCACTCCTCGCGTAACTTATTCCCCTGCGAACGCTGACTGGTAGCAGGAGCAACTTCCAAGTTTCGTTCTGCTCTTTCTCATTATTTTAATAAGTCGAAAGTATTCGGAGTAAATAAAGATTCACAGTCTACTTACGACCAACTGCTAACGCATGTAATTGTGTTAAGAAGAATCCACTTATTGCAACAAGCTACATAATTAATCGAATATAATGTTTTAATCGCGTCCTCGATGGATAGAAAAGAAAAAAGACGTCGAACCTGATAGAATTTATTCGCGGTACGATCTAATAATTCGCTATACTCCACCGTTTCCTAACATACTCTTTTCTCAGATCATTTTCTGCATTGTTACTCCAATAGAAACCGTTAACTGGTGTACTGGCGCCGCGAGCAACATTTCTACTTTATTTATCTAGCAAACGTGTAATTCTCAATATTCTTTCATTATTCTATACAGTATCTAAGAATAGTTTATTTAGAGTTCCCGCGGAAATCAGCGTACCGGTTAACGGCTAGAAAACATAGAGTTGCGTGTCTCATACTTACTGGAACAAACAATAATTCGCTATAGTTCGTTCCCTGCTCTCCAGCGTTCTCGAAACGACAAGGGCGACAAGTTCTTTCGAGCCAAATCGATTAGCGTCGTTCTACCATAGAATCCACGGTCTAGTAGAACTTTAAAATACCTTGAAGACATCGTCTAAAATGTCTGCGTGTGTCTTTGCTTGGTCGTTACTTTTTGGTTTACGGACAAAACGATTGTTATACATTGTTATACGCTACCTTGTTATTGCAGTTTAAGAAAATACGCAAAATATTCGATCGCGAGGGGTTGACACTGTGACACGTGGGGGTACAGGGTGCCCCGAAAACGGTCTTCGCGGTGTATTCACAGAAATGAATGATACTGATGCTGTTCGGCTGTTTATAGACGTACATAAAACCATTTATATAGCGTCATCATTCTGTGTTCACCTTCTATATTGCATTCGTATTGTTCTCATTTTTATTATTATTCCATTGAATTTTTTTAGAAAGATTGAAAGTTCATCGACTCGTTCACGCTAAATAAATTCAACTAAATTATATTATTCTTAATAATTAATCGTTAAACTATTTTCAGCGATATTGCGCATCTTTCAGCTTTTATTTCCAACCACATTTTTTTAAAAACGATCGAACATTTTATTATTCATTTCTGCGAATATTTCATGATTACGAGCGCCACGATCGCGTTTCCGGGCCACCCGGTAGACGAAGTTCGTGGCGACGCAACGGGCGCGAACGTGTCGCACGATCCCGCTTCGATCATGCGACTGCTCGACGCGAGTAGTATGAAGTTTTGAGCATTATCAGGATTACAAATGGATGATCCCGCGAGTTCCATATGGTTTAATCGTTAATCCATCAGCGACCGGAATGCACAAGGTGCCGGACACTCGGATAAATATTGTTAATTGGTTCGTTGATGCGGCTCCACGGATGCTATCACAGCGGTCGGTGTTTCTGTGTCCGTTCTGACCGAGTCTCGCGGCGAGGAAGAAATGGAGACCGGGGTGGCCGTGATTGGCGAAGAAGACCGAATCTCTCCGCCTTTCTTCGTTAGTTTCGGCCCAGTTTCTGGAAACTGGACGTGGTCGTGTTCGGCGACGAATCTGATCGGTAATTGGGAATCGCGCGTCGACGACGGTTCGCGTCGATCTTCGGTAGAGTATGAAAACGCTGCGCAGAGTATGGAGAGCGATGAAGCAGACAGACGTCGTGAAGGTTCTCTCGAGTATCTCCCTGAAGAAATCACCGATCAATGGACCGTGGATTTTATGCATTTCTGACAAACGTAACCGGACCGAATGCGGAACAGCGAGAGCGTTTGAACAATTGAGTCGCGCACTGTTGCATCAATGCCGAATTATTACAATCGCCGAGGAGAGAAATAAATGTCTACGTAGTCCCCGCATCTTGCAATCAATGAACACAATTTTTATTTTGCATAAAGATCCGCGGTCTACTAATCAATATAATAACGAATAATCACTAAGCAATAATAATGAATAATCGATATAACGAAGATGGGAAACGAACAGAAGAGTCTATGAAACAAAACAACAAAATATTAACGCCCGTTCGTTGCAAACTGTTATTTTCATCGAGTTTGACAATGTTGCATAAAAAATGGCCGATTTTAATGACTGCTGGCGATTAAAATGCAAGCGAGAGATTCCGATTGTTGGTAAAAATACAGAGTTGATTTTAGCAGACTTTAGCAGATTTTATTTATTTATTTAGCTCGCGTTTATTACAGCCAACAGTATCGTAAAAATTGCATCGTTGAATTCCAGTTTGGTCGACGAATAACACCGATTACTTTGACCCGAAAAATACAGTAATCAAATTCGAGTAATTTGGTAGATCCAATGCAAATTGTCCGAAGTAAATCGGCCATTAAATATGCAACAGAGCGACGGGATTGTTTCAACAAAATCGATTCGAATGTTAAGAATCGTCTCCTGGCGACACTGCAGACAGGCCGGTTCCGTTGGTGGTCTTGGTGTCAAGCAAGGTTCACTGTCGATCGACACTCAAAAACCAGAGTACATAAATTAATATATTACATGTCGGCTAAATAATAATTAGCATATACAAAAGACGTGTTGTGTGATAGACCGCCGTCGAACCAGTCCTCGGCGGCAAAGAAAATTCTGTACGACGCGTGTTACAATCGAATACTTACTTTAATACGGTGAATTACAAAAGAAAATAATAGTAATAATAATAATAATAATAATAATAATAATAATAATAATAATAATAGTATTAATAATAATAATAAAAATAATAATAATAAGAGAAACAGAGAATGGAGAAAACAAAACAAAAAGGTTCCTTTGCAAACGTCGAGGATCGTACACAGAAACAGAAGGAATAATACAAAAATAAAAATGATGAGAACGGTGTAACATGTTTAAAAAATAAAGGGAAAGAAAAGAAAAGAAATTTCTAGCTACGTGCGCGTTACATCTTAGCTGTGGCGAAGCGGTCGCTGTGAAACGGGAAGGGAAACGTGTACGCGGAACACAGAAGAATCGAGATGAGAAAGCGCTGAAATTGTCTGACTATACATGTAAGAAGATCCGAATATTCGAACGATCGGCTCGGGATTTAATAAAACGGGATGTCGCGTCGAAGAGATACGTTGGCCCTAAAAGCGTGGAATGATTTCTATCGGTCCGGAGGAAAACCTCTCGCAGCGACGAATCGAATAAAAGCGTTTTCAATTCGCTAACGGGACAGCGTGATCACGCCCGTGCAAGCGTACAATTAGTTTAGGTCCTCGCTTATACACCTTAGAATCGAAAAGGACATTCAATACTTTTCTTCGGGATGTATCGATTTTATATTCTTGATACATTTAACCGCTATGTATAATATATAATATATTACTGAATAAACATGGAAACTTAGTTGGATTTTATCCGCGGCGTAAAGCTATTCAGTTTATACAGGGTGACCCAAAATCGCTGGCAATCGAGAAATGAAGGGTTGAGGTCATTTGAAGTAACTTTTTCCTTTACAAAAATGTTCTCAGAGGTGTAGTTAACGAGTTATTAACGAAAAACAGTGACCAATGAGAGGCGAGAGCTATTCTGGCGCGAGGCGGCAGTCGAGCTCGCCCCTCATTGGTCACTGTTTTTCGTTAATAACTCGTAAACAAAGCCGCGGATTGCATTTTCACTGAGGAAGAAATTGCTTCAAATGACCTCAGGTATCTCCCATTTCCGTTAGACATTTCTTGGACACCCTGTAGAACACCTGAAACGATGTATGCGCGAAATATCCGAATTATATTCGTCGACCCATCTGGTTAACGGATTAAAAATGGGTCCATTCGATTCTCCATAATGAAAGCTTTGCTCGAGTATATAGAAATCACTGCACACTCTTAATTAACAAATACGTAATCGATGAACGCGGTACAGCGTAACCGTAAAGCAGACGAGCAGATTTTACTGGGGAAACTTCTAGTCGCTGTTCAATTAATTATCACTGGTAGAACAATATCTTTTGGTAATAGCCATTGCACTGTGTCTTTCTAGTTTGATACCGGGAGACGATGGAAACGAATTTCTCGGATGCTGTACACGTTGACTGCCAAACCAACCCCTATGAGAGTCCCACTATATCATTTTCAATGAAACGGCAACTTATAAGGCAATATTTATCACAGCGATTACTCATTTCAAGCTCATGGGCCCAAACTAAACTAGAATTCCCTAGAATCATTTGTTTTTAGCGTTGAACCAATGTCAGTGTTCCCTAGATCCGGTTGGCGTGACGGTCAAAACGACGCGACAGCTCTTTTACCTTTAAATGCCAATGAACAAATTATGCGCGCGTCGTAGACAATTATTTAATCGCTTGGAAATTCGACGGCATTAACACGTTCCATTTGACACGAAAGCTTAAACGTTCTATAAACGAACTACTGGTCGAATTCGCGGTCGTGCAATATCGTTAAATTGAAAGACAGTTTACAAGAGTCGGAGAGGTTCATCCGCAGGTCTAATTTACGGTCACACTGTATATAGTTTGTTTGTCGACGGTATCGGCTCGACAAACAACAACCAAATCGATGAGAGATAACAGAAGTCTCGAATTTATCTTCCATGCGAACCTATCACTCGGTTACAATCAATTACGAAGGCATGCGCGGTTAATATCTATCCCTTTCGAACCCTTTGCACCCGGTATATATCGTCGAGACCAAATCGAACGAACAGATTCATAGAATTTTCCTATTTTATAGTCGACGGTATAACATTCTTCGAGCAAACAGTACGACGTATAGAAAAACGAGAACGCATTACAATATCATAAACTTTATATTATATATATATATATATATTTATATATATCTTTCTCTCTCTCTCTCTCTCTTTACACACTCGCGCGACGCAGAGACGCGTGCACACAAACACACACACACGCACACGTCACTCGAAAATTTTCTTTCTTTTCTTTCGTTTAAACGTTACAGAGTATTATATAGATTTGTTCGTTTTTTTAAACTTAACTTCGTAAATAACATTCAAAAACAAGGTCACCGAAACGGCGGCGAAAGAAAGGAAATTTCGCGTGCAAAGGGTTTTACAACGAACTCCGTCTCGTGGACCCACGACTATATCTGGTACAATTCAGATCGATCGGACCGGTCGATTAACAGAACAGCGCCGACGAAACGTAAAAATCTAATGAAGAACATCTTTGGGAACGATAACAGTAATGTGAAAAAAAAAGAAAATCATTTGCTATAGATTCGATATATAACAATAACAGAAATAGCCTTAATGCGCGCATCGATCAGATTACAAGCGCGCGTTTACGTTAATAAATTAAGAACATTCAAGCTATCGGACTGTTCTGTTAACAACAGCGATAAAACAAACGTTCTCCCGCAATCGATTTCGTTTTTTTTTCATCGTTTTCTTAAATATCGTTATAACACTCGCGGCTAATTAAACTCTCTGACCATGCTTCTTCTCATGCTTTAACCGTTTGCACTCTCGACCGTTTCAAAATACGCGGTAAATAAATGCACACGTTCGGGAGGCTTTTCCGAGATTATAAATAATACTAAACGCGCGCGACAACATCGTTTGAAACGTGGAAAGTCCGAATTTCGTGATCAATCTTCGCGTGACTGAATTTCGAAGCAAGAGATCTCGCCCGGTTTCCTCTCCTCGTATACAATTCAAATAAAAATAGTTCTCGGCAGTAACAATGTTTTCAAAGTATTTCAAACCAGTTGCAAAGTTGGTACGAATAACAATGGAATTTATAAATGGCACATCGTCGACTCCGGTTAACCGTAAAAGTACTATCGAGTTGCATGCGATAAAACTCTAAAGCTACTAAAATCTCTTTTAAAAGCTACTAATTTCTGTTTTATACTGAAACCGATGGATTATCACTTGCTTGAACGAAATCATTCGTCTCCCTTTCCATTTTTGCCCGTATAAAACATCGTTCCATTTACCGGAGTAAGAGTATTTTCCTTTCGAAATAATAATACTGTGTTCTATAAGAAGAATCGAACCCCGTGGTTCGTCATCGTCATCGGTCGTCATAGTCGTTACCATCACGAAACTCCGAGTGCAAAGGATTAAATGCGGTATCGGTGCAATTAGCAGCTTTCCACTCTACCCATCGAAATAGTGAATCGTGCGATAGAGAGGCATTCACGCGGGAAACTCTGACCTTTTCATAAATATTCTCGTTAATATCAATGAAGGGATGGTCTAGATGTTCTCTGCTTTAACCTAGCTAAAAACGCTTGCTCCCCGTCGTCCTCCGTCTTCGACAATATCCCCCGGAAGCTTTCCGACCTGTACTTGTCCCTCAAGAACGTCCGCCTCTCCTCTTTGTACTTTTCTATCCTCTCGCGGCATTGGGGGTCGCCGAGGTCCAGGCCGCTCAGATTCTTCAGGTGAATCTTGTCGGAGTTGCAGGACATGTTCGTCCCGGCGCCGACGTTCGGCGTGGAACTGTGCTGGGAGTCCTCGCAGGACTGCTTCACCGGCAGGGAGGCCTTCTCGGTCATCTTATTGAACTTGGCCTCGTCCAACGACCGGCTCAAGGACGCCCTGGTGGCCCTCGCGTGCCGCGCCCTCAAGCAGGGCGGCAGGTGCTGCGAGTTCAAAGGCGACTCCTCGGACTTGCCCCTGGCGGTGTCCAGTTCCTGCCTCATCTTCCGTTCCCGGACTATCTCCCTGCCGATCTCAGAGTCGAAGCTTCTTCGGTCCTTGCTAGTTTCCGTTTCGTACCTCCTCCTCGGCGGAATGGTCAGATCGCTGCCCACCATTCCACCGGACAGTCTCTGCAACGCCAGCTCCTGCAGTATCGCCGCGGTGTCTCGGAGAACGATGGAGTCGTCCACCGGCGAGGACGCGTTCGAGAAGGTGCAGGATGAGTTCAAGGACGTCGTCTCGGACGCGCCCTCCGGCGGGTGGGCTATCTCGCTGGGCTCCGCCGCGTTCTCAGACGGGATCACCTCGATGTGCTCCTGCGGCTGAGTGCTCTTCAAGTTGTTGCACTTGGAGCTCTCCTCGGCACGCTGGTACTGTTTGTGCTGCTGACTGTTCTGGCCGGGCTCCTTCCGAGAGACGTACTCGAAACTTTGGCACTTTTCCGTCTTCTGGTTCGCGCAACGCGACTTGTTATTGTCGGTGAGCTCGAGGTCCTTCTTGCTCGGCTTGCTGGTGAACGAGCGGCGGTCGGCCTGGAACTGGGGCTTCTGGTGCAGCTGCAAGGAACGCCGGATGTCCTGCTGCTGGAACTCCGCGTTCCTCGAGGCTCCCTGCGAGTTCTCGAACGCCTGCTCTCCGAGAACCTCCTCCTTCGCCGAGCCCTCGTTCCTGTTGTCCAACTGCGCGTAACACGTGGAAACCTCGTGCACCATCTCGCTCGGCTTCTGATTCAAGCGGACGTTCGCCATGCTGACGGTGCAGACCTTCTGGTTCCCGTTCTCGTGGTCGTGCATCGTCGAATCGACCAAACCGAAGTTCCCTTGCCCGTTGAAGTTCCCGGAGGTCCTCTGCACGGAGCCGTTCTGCTCCTCCAGATCTCTGTCGACGACGTCGAATGTCATCTCTCCGGACTCTTGAGGAAGGCTAGGACTCTCGGTCAGGTCGCTGACACCGATGCAGGACGTGTCCGTGTCCACGGTCGAGCCCATGGTCAGGTCCAGAGAGGTCCTAGAGACGTTCTCCGACATTGATCTGAGCTGCGGACAGTCCGTCGCTATGGCGAGGTTTACGGTACCTTCTAGAGGGTCCTTGGGACTGCTCGAGTCGCTGGTGGGCGACGTGATCGACCCGGTCCTCTCGACTATCACCCATTCGCCCGAGCCGTTCGTGTTCGACGCCATCTGTTGCGTTTCCGTGTTGGTGAACATCTTGTCGGAGCTGTCGCAAATCACGAAACCTGAGTCCGGTAGGTCTTCGATGGTCTGCTCGTAGGACATCGGGGAATCGAGATCGGTCGCGCTCGACAATGGCATACCTTGCAACTCGTTTCTGTGCGCGTTAGAACTCTCGGCCAGGTCGTCGCCGTTCTGGCAGCTGATCGACTTGTTCGACGAGTCGCTCGTTCGCGCGTCTCTGTTGTCGCTGCGGGACGACTTGCTCTCGTCCGTTGGACACGAGCTCGACCTGTTCCCCGGGTCCTTGCAGCTAGACGTTGACTTGCTCGATTCTACGTTGCTAGGGTGGGACATTAGCCTATCACAAGGTGTCATCTCCTGATCGACGTCCGGTACCGCTATAGTCGACTCCTTCCCGGTCTTCTGAGCCTTGGAAGACTCTTTCTCGTCGTACAGGTCGACGCGTTTCTCGTACGTCATCATCCTCTCGCAGGACTTCGCGTTACTCTGGCCCTCTATGTTTACGGATAACCTATGACTAGGGTCGGATGATTTATCGGAAGACACGCTAGTTCTGTTCAGCTTGTTCGCGTTGCTCTGATCGTCGTCGATCTCTAACGGTAAGGTGAAGCTTCGGAAACTTATCCTAGGACTGTTGGCTGGGATCGGTGACGCGGAGTGCGGGGTGCCGTGCAACGTCGCCGGCGTCAACGGCGTCGATGCCTCGGACAACAACGGAAGGTACCCTGGCGTGGGTAATGGGGATGGAGTGTCCATGCTGTGCACGTCTGCGGATACCATCACCTGTGGATACACGATAATATGATGCGATAATTTATGTTCTCACGAATAGATTTTCTCATTGTAACAAGTAATTAAATAAAAAGGATATGTTAAAGAAGTAGTCTCTCGTTGCTATGTTTAAACTACTACAATATCATTTATTTTAGAAGATAGTAGCTCCATCAAGACGTCTTCCATTTCAAACATTTGTAAATAACGACCGGGACATGATTTTCTTACAAAGATTATACCTGATCGGGACTTTGGCTATCAATGAAGCGCAACTCAACGTCGCATTGCAGTCTTTCCTCCAATCTGGACCTCTTCCTCTTCGATCCACCGGTATTGGCGGTATTCTGGGCCCCTTCCATCCTCTGTCTCCTCGGGGATGCTTCGACGGACGCGACACCGCCGCTCTCCTCCTCGGAGAACATCCTCATCTCCCGTTCCTCGAGGTCGAAGTTAAGCTGTATCTCGGAGAGGTCGAGGGGCGAGGTCGGATTCGGCGCGTCCGCCAAATGATCAAAGTACGAGTCATGGGAAACCGAGCGACTGTGTCCGCAAGGTCTGGCCGGCGGTGGACCCAGAAGAGGACCCAGGCTGTCCTCGCCGTCCAAACTGTCGGCGCTTTTCACCGGTCTCAACCGTCGCAACGAGTTTAAGGAACTTGGCACCGTTTCTGTTTGAGGTGGCGTGCCAACTTGTCTCGGTTTCCCCCTGGCACCCGGACCACCCCTACCAAACAAAGCTCTCCAGTTCAACGAGGGCGAGCGCTTCGAGCCGTTTCTCTTTCGCGGCAGCTCTATCACCGTGTGGTACTGTAACGACATTCCAGCTGGCCCGGCGCCCACCTCTATGTAATCCGGCTCGCCTCTCAGGCTTCTGTTCCGAGCCTCCTCCAGGCTCAGCAATCTCGCCGGTGTCGTAATCGCCAACGATTTAGGTCGCCCGACCGGACCGTCGCCGAAAATTAATTCCGCGTAACAAACTAAGAATTCCGTAACAACCGCTTGCACACCGACCCCCTGCAACGCAGCCACGCCGCCCACTTCCAGTTCCTTGCACCTCAACAGGTTCGGAGCCCACACGATGGCGATGTTCCGGGGCGTCATCCCCGTCTCCGTGCCGCGGGCTGCGACTCGCACTAGGTGCCGCATGAGATACTCTAACGTTCTGCAAACATTTAGCAATTTTAGAAAATATTTTTAGCTTCGTCCTCTTACATTCTAAGTTCTCTTCTCGTTTCTTAAAGTTTTAAACGAATAATTTGAAATCGATAGATCTTTTTAGAAAGCTCGACTCTTTATCAAGTGGAATTTGTTCCATTTTTTAATTCTCCTTTTTAAGTCTAACCAAACGTGATACTTATTAAAATGTTTGCTGTCTTACAAAGACATCTTACAAATATCAGAGCTATATTGCAAATCATAAAGTAAACATTACTTTATCTCCACATTGTATAGTTACATTCTTCATTTAAAAAATGCATAATTTTATGATTTACAATATCTCTATAATTCTGGCGATTTTTAAAATACTCTAACGGACGAGTATTCTTTTAATATGAATAATAATCAATGGTGGTATCTCAGATAAATCTGAGAATATTATTCCGGCATGCGCTCGCTGCCGAGTCCGATCCAGTCGATGAAACCTCGTGGTATCTCGGGACCCCGAAAATTAGTTTGCCGATGATGTACCTGTAGTGAGGTGGTGGTAATTTCCTAACGGTATCCCTCATCCGCCTTAGTCTCTCCGCGTCGGTGTTAGCCTGGACCGCGCTAACGAAAGTAGAATAAAGCTGGTATGTACAGAGTGGATTCGGCAGCTCTCTGAAGTACATTTTCAATAAGGACGCCACCGAGTGGATGTCTTGTAGAATACTTTCATCGGAATGCAATGCAGGAACACGATCCTCGTCGAACGCGTTTCGTAATCTTTGTATGTTCGACGTCACGCCGCTCAGACGGTATATGCCGTCGACCAGGCCATGCTTCTCGATGAACTCGGTGCAACATGTTAGAACGGTGGGCACTGTAATTACAAAAATTGTGTTAAAATTATGTAAAAATATTATAACATTATTAATTACATATTACATTATTATATCAATCATTATATTATAATATTAATCGATTTCTCAGAAGTTACATCAAGCAAGCATCTTCCATAACGTTAAAAATGGCTGCTCGATGCTTCTAAATTAGAGATGATAGTTTAGTTCTAACAATTATAATTCATAATAATTATAATAATAATTAATTCAATAGATCTAAATAATGCTTCTATATCTAAATAATAGTTTGAACGCTGGGATTCTTGGACATTAGGCACCGGTTTGTGCCTAATGTCCAAGGGGTCCACGTACCGTCGTGACCCGAATTTAACAGATGTTCGCCCAAGTCGCAACCAAACACGCGCTCCTTCAATATCCCAGACTGTTTCAACCGCCTCCTAGACGGTCTATTCAGAATAAACGATCTAAAGAAGGCGATCAGCTTCCCGTGCTTCCTGAACACTGGTTTCACAGGCAGCTTCGACCTGACCGTCGTCGACACGGTCAGGTGTCTCGGAACTTTGTCTCCGATCACGGCCACGCACTCTGCTGGAAAAAAGCCGACCGCGAATCCATGCTTCCCGCGCCACCATGTGCTTTCCCCTGGAGGAGGCATGTCTATTACGGATATCATGTCTCCGACCTGGAAATCAGAAAAGTTACACGTCAGATCGTGCTCGGGCATCGTTCGTTTGTTATACAATATTACGCAAGTGTATCGATGTTATACAAAGAGTTTAAAAATATTTGGAGTACAGTAATTTCTTTCTCAAATTGATCTACAAGGTGTTCCTTTGAAATCACACTCTTTAGATAACAGCTTTTAGTATCACTGACGGTTTTGTAATTCTTTAAGCAACGACTGTGTGGTAATGGTAAATTAATAACAATTCTCCGTTGAAGAATCATGGAGTACGTACACTGAGTTAGGGGAGGAGTACAAAAGACATTCTACTTGCACACTATTATGATGTTGTGAACACTTTGCTGTTCTTAATTGTACTGAGTTAGTTTCCGTATTACAATATTATCACGTGATTATTGTATATCGTAACCGCATTCGTCGTCATTTCCTGGCGAATTAGTTGGCAACGCATTTAAGTATACTATGTAACTTTGATAACCGATGTTATCAGGATGTTATAAAATAGATAGTGTGACTTTTTCGTGGCTAATACGGTCTTGTATCAATTTTAAAATCGAACGTGCGAAGCGTACGAGATAAATGGGAATCAGTAAATTAACTTAAAAGCTGGTAAATAATTTTAGAAAATCCTTCTACAAATCTATTTAGTTTTCTTCGCATAAAGCTTTTTATATAAACTGTACTATATCGTTAGCTGCACTATAATATGCAAGACAACCGCTAGATTATAACAAATAAGCTTAAACTATGATAATCTAGATGATCATTTTTTTTTATTATATTTATAAATATAATTAACAGCAACGTGAATGAGTTAGCAGCAACTATTGGGTTATTATATTTCTCTGTTACATGTTACATAGAGTCTGTAATTATTATAAGTAGTAAGCCTTTATGATTACTATAATTAACAAGTCTCTAGAATTATTACACGTAGAAAAATCTCTATAATTATTACAAGTAACAAATCATTCCTCATGCAAAATAAAATGGAAACGATGAATACAATTTTTCATCTCAATTACTTAGGGCTTAGTGTTCTAAAAAGAAGATAAACCATTTTTATATTCCTCCAAATTCTCTCAGAGGATTTACCTATCTCACACGTTTAATAAAATATTGTACAAGCATTAAAAAATTACATTACTTACAACAATACTTAAACAATACGCTTTCAATATTGAAACTCGACTTTCTAGAAAATTAAACCCTGGACGATACCTATTCTTACACGAAGGTAATCAAACTCATGCTTATTTCTTACAATAATTAGGATCTTCTATGTTACACTATTTTACAATTTACAATATCTACAGATCTGCATGCCAGAATGCATGATCGCGTTCGCCGGGGCCAACGATTATGCCCGTGACAAAAATGAATGCTCGATCGTTCCCATTCTTTATCGATTCGTTTATCGATCTTCGGCGAAGCTTCTTCGATCAGAGAACGACGGGTTCGTTAATTTGGTCGTTTTCTCCGTAGAAAGTCTCTTTTCTCACCTGGAAGGATATTTCATCTGGTGCCTGTGCCACATACGGCCTAACTGCATAAGCCGCGGCCACCGCAGGCGTGTTAATAGGACACGAGTCCGACTCCGGGACGAGGATTCTTCTTCCTCTATTATCTAGTTGCAACCAATTCAACACTGGACCGCAGTTTAGGCCTTCATGATTCAACTGGGAGAACCGATTCAGGTAGTCCTTCAGTATATCACAGGTGTTTTTCGACCGAGCGTCCGGCAGCTTGGTCAGAGACGAGAATTTCCTGTCGAATATGCAACGGTGCAGCTGCTTGTCGAACATTACAAAATTGTCGTAGGATCGCTGCAGGGTCCAGCACGCGTCCCCGGATGTAACTCTGACCGCGTAGCTGTCGGAATCATTGGAACCCTCGCTAAGCGAAACCTGCAATTAAACGATCGGTCTGAGACTTAAAAATTACTTCGACTTCTCCCGATTATAATAATAATAGTCCCGATTTTTACAAATCGGGAGCTTATTCTTTCTATTTCCAAAAATGCCAAGGGGTGTTGCGCTTCCACCACCGCGCTAAAAATCTCGAAAATTTCAAAAATCAAATTCAACTGTACCTTATTCAATTATATTGAAATCAAAAAGCAAGATTACTTCGTGAGATATTCGCACCTCTTTCAGATCTTAATAAAAAGGAAAGCGTGGAAATTAATTCTTGAAAATTCAATTTGAAACAATCCAAGCTAGGCATTTTGTTATACGAGAGAAACGCTGAAGGTTCGAACTATATTGGAAGTAACCGTGACTGTGTGCAACTGACCTCCAAGGAACTGAGCTCGACGTGCTCGTAATGAAAGTGGGCGCACTCGTCCAATTTCGGGAACCGTGCGATGCTGCCCATGTTGCTGCCCGAGCTGACCGGCGTGCTGAAGTCGTCTGTCCGATTACATCCTAATCCCTGTATCAAACGAAAATATTGATCTTCGTCAGTCCACCTTTTATCCCGTCGAACATTCGATCTAGCAATTAAGCCGGGGACCATCGCGTTAATCATCTTTGCACTCTACTTTGCCAAAGCGGGTTCCGGGAACGTCTTTCCCCTTGCCGGGGACGACTTACTGCGGATCTTTGTACAGATGAAAAATTGTCGGAGTTAGTTGCAAGAAATGTTATAACTGGACTGCGGATTTTATGTATTTATGACAGAAATGAGTAGGTCAAATACAAGATTA
>CM052158.1:10903138-10997020 GCA_028455555.1 Augochlorella aurata | reverse complement strand
CCAATTGCCGGCCGAGAACGCCCAGTTGACCCATTGACGGATGAACTGCCGTTAAGAGACGCTCGTTACGGTCGGGGACAGATATCTGCGAGCACCCTTAGAACGGCAGAATTTTTTTCAAAACTTGACCGTCTCATTCTTCAATATTTCTTTTCAATATTTTACAGACGAATGAAATATCTTTTTTAAATATTTTACGAACAAGACAAATATTTTTGTTGCAATATTTTACAGGCGAGTTCAATTGTCTTTTTCAGTATTTTTATCTCAATATTTTACAAGTTAAATATTCTTTCTCAATATCTTAAAAATTTAAATATGTTTTTCTCAATATTCTAGAAGTTATATATTTTGTTTTCAATAATTTAGAAACAAGTTACATATTTTTGTTGCAATATTTTACAGACGAGTACAATTTTCTTATTCAGTATTTTTATCTCAATATTTTACGAGTTAAATATTCTTTTTCAATATCTTAAAAGTTTAAATATATTTTTGCCATCATTTTAGAAGTTAAATATTTTATTTTCAATAATTTAGAAACAAGTTACATATTTTTGCAATATTTTACAAATAAATTAAATGATTCGAGTTCTCTGTATATATTCTTTCTTATTGTCGTTCTAAATAATAGCAATATTAAACAAATAATTTTATCCACTGTACAGTAAATTAGTTTCTTTAATATTTAAACAAAATTCAGTAACGTTATACCGTTTTAGGGGGTGTCCACGCATATTTGTCGCCGACAGTAATTCGACGGTGCTCTCGTTTGCGCGCGGCACTCGTTCGCGAAGTTCACGCTGCTTCGAAACTGCACGCGACCGTAGTAATTAAGCCTCTCCCATTATTATGCCTATCCATTACGCCGCTGTTTGTCTTACGTAAGCATGTGTGAAGATATACGCCGCGATTGTAAAGTGAAACGACATAAATCGCGCTTTCAGAAAATTCTGTTTTCCGATCCACGTGGAGCGTGAACCGGGGAAAGTTCTCCTCGAATAGGACACGTGAAATTCATTATACTTGTTCTTAGACCTCTCTCGCGCATCCATTTGCATCGATTTGCATCGACGTTATTCACTTGAAGAGCTCAAAGTATACGGAATTTATATTTTCTTAATGTGGAATATTAATAATTCAATTTTTCTTAATACCAAGTATTAATAATTTATATTTTCTTAACACAAAATATTAAAAATTTAATTTTTCTTAATACCAAGTATTAATAATTTAGATTTTCTTAACACAAAATATTAAAAATGTATACTTTCTCAATAAAAAGTATCAAGAAACATTGAAAACATTAAGAAGACAGCAATAACACTGTTATTCGGGTCTATAAAATATAATAAATTATTATTATAAAGTCACTACATAATTATCGAAAAAAATATATCTGCATAATTATCCATAAACATTTATCTCTACCCAGAATAACATTACCGAGTTATAAATAATATAACAAACATTCCTTGAATTCCTCTTATTCTTAAGAAAAGTTGAACGAACTAATATCAATTATAATAAAAAATCGCACCAAGCTTAAATAAAATCAATCTCGCTGTCACTATAATAAAGCAGTACACATTAGACCAGTTCCAAGAGCTCGCTCTCTAGTTCAAGTGTTAAAAATGAAATATACTCGACGGAAATCCCTGCAGCCAGGTGTTACGCCGAAGCACCTGAATAAATCTCGAGGGTGGCAGTAACAATGAGGCGGCTACCGTAACTTATAGTCGGCGGGGTAAACAGCAGTTAATAGGACTCCGAGGGCTCTTTTTTTCTTTTCCCCTTCTTTTTTTTTTCCGCGCTGCAACTTAATTTGCGCGGCTGCGTCCGTAGGGTTCGTGCTTCGGCCTAGGAAATAGAAGGCTTCCGTTGAACAGATCGGTGTTCCAGGGGAGGATGTTAGAGACGATAAATAAATGCTGGCTACAGAAGACTGCTATATAATCATTTTCATCGAAAATATTGCGAAAACTTTATTACATCCATCATCAAATATTAAAACAAATTATACTAGATCTGTTGTCATAGTTTAAGGTAAAATTTGATTACAAGCATTATCAAATGTTAATGCAAACTTCATCGTATACGTTACCAAATTTTAATGAAAATTGTGTTATATTTTATTATGAAATTTTAATGTAAATTTTACCACGTGCATTGTCAAATTTTAATCTAGATTTAATTTTGATTTAATTTTAATTTAATTTAATTTTAATTTAATTTTAATTAAATTTTAGCAAATTTTAGTGCACATTTTATTATGTTATTAGACGCATACGTGTGATCACGTGATCGATAATAACCGTAATACCCAGCAATACCTTCCCAGATAGGATCTCTCGTTTCAGGAGGTCAGAGACGCGAGAGTCGCGGTTCCATTTCGCCCGATCCGGGCGAACATCGTCGGGGATCCCGATGCCCGGGTCACGGGCGAGCGAATAAAAACGTTAACACGCGGCCGGGGACAAAGAGCGACAGATTCCGTCGTGTTCCCGTTTCTTCCCGGAGTCGATAAGGAACCGCGGCGGTGTTCGCGCGTGCTTTTCGGAGGGGCAGCTGAAGCCGTATTCGCGGCAGAATGCGGAAGTTGCTTCTATTTCGCTCTGGTCTCGTTCGTCCATCTCGCTAGCGTGAGAGCAAATCGATAGGCTTCGCCGCTACCGTCCTACGTATACAGGGTGTCCCCGGTAATCGCGATACAACCGGCAGATACGATTTATCCGTCGCAAATTCTGCATCGGATTTTTCCGGTCGGATTTTTCCGCATCGAAACGGTTAAGTCCTCGACAGCTGTTGCAATCTCTTTGAAAAGCGTACTCGCGACTGCTACAATGTAGAATCAAGTTCGATTTTTTAATTTTATCAACGACGTTTGTTTATTTAAGAATTGTATTACATTTGTGTACGTTCACAGATGTCTTGCAAAAATATACAAAAGCTGTACAATAAATACAAAAGAAATAAAAACCACCCCCGAGTAATAGAACACAGTAAACGAACGAATGGCGCAGTAAATAAACTGAACAGAAAAAATATTAAAAATAATAAAAAGAAATATTGAAAATAAAATAAAAATCAATCTGGCCTCCTCTCGCAGCGCAATTGCAGAGGACCAATTAAGAACAGTAATTCTAGCCGACGACGTTCACCGAGGATCGCAGGCGTAAGAATGGCGTAAGAAGGTGACGACGCGGGTCGGCGATGCATAAATGAAAACGACGATTACCCGGCAAAAGGAGAAAGCGAACGGTCTCGGAGAAAGCTAAACGAAGACGCGATATCCCGAGGTAAGATCAAAAGGAAAAAAGGCGGAATGAACGAGAGAGAGAGAGAGAGAGAGAGAGAGAGAGAGAGAAGGAAGCAGCAGCATGATGTACGATGCGGTTTCCGACCTACGGCAAGCGAGGGTCACGCAAGTAATTAACGGAAAGGCGGACTGATAGCCTGCAGGTGCAAAACAAGAATGAGAGGAAGATCAAGGTAAACGGAGGAGGATGCGGGATCAACCTGCGGCGCGTAGCGTGCAGCCGCGACTGTCTCTTTGAAACTTTTTGCGCATAACAATTGGCACCGGACGGAAACCGCGGCCGGAGGCTGCTGACTGCGAAACGAGCGCCGGCTACGCGTGCAACGTTAAATCAATATCACCGGCGGCAATTAATTATTAGAAATATGATCCGGCTGATACAACGTATAGCGGCTTTAATTGAACATCGCGGATAGACAAGCCGCGCGGCATTGTGCGCGACTGGCCTGCTTTAATTAGCCGCTTCTCGTTTATTGCCAAGGCGAAATTATCCTTCGATGCCTCGGCTTTATGCGGCGCCAACGTTGTTGAGCGACGTTTCTTTTTTCAATATTCTGCAAACAAGTCGAATCTCTTTTTTTTTATTTTATTTATGAACAGGTTGGATATTCTTTTTCCAATTTTGTACGAACAGGTTGAGTATTTTTTTCAATATTTTGCGAACAGGTTGAGTATATTTTTTTCAATATTTTGCGAAGAGGTTAAGTATTTTTTTCAATATTTTGCGAGCAGGTTATTTTATTTATGAACAGGTTGGATATTCTCTTTCCAATTTTGTACGAACAGGTTGAGTATTTTTTTCAAGATTTTGCGAACAGGTTAAATATATTCTTTTCAATATTTTGCGAAAAGGTTAAGTATTTTTTTTCAATATTTTGCGAGCAGGTTAAATATATTTTTTCAATATTTTGCGAACAGGTTGAGTATATTTTTCAATATTTTGCGAAGAGGTTAAATATATTTTTTCTATATTTAAGGAATAAGTTGGACATTTTTTTAAACACTACACAAACAAGTTAAATCGTTTGATCACATCATGATGATATAATTGAAATGTTTGAACAAGATAATTGGTCGCCAATGGGATCCAATAATATCCAAAGTCCGTACGGACTGAAAATTCGTCGAATTCGGCTCGTAGAGACTGGCTGCCCTTTAACGTGGTTTCTTCGCCACAAGCGACTCGACTCCGAATTGATCTAATTTGACTTTCATGGCGCTGGATTGATTCGATTCGGTCTCCCGGCTTTGAAGCACTCTGACCTAAATCGGTCCGATCTAGGTTGGCTTCCGCCGAGTTCCTGGTTGTTCTAATCAAATCCGGCGAACCTCTCGAGACATAATTCGCGGCGAGTGATGCGAAATTGTCAGCGATCGCCTATTTTGATATCAAATCGCTTGGATACTGTAGCTTTCGAGTTCAATCGCTTCGAATTCCGAGTCGAATCGCTTCGAATTCCGAGTCGAATCGCTTCGAATTCCTCGACTTCCGACTCGATTTGCTCTCCCTCCCTCAATTCCAAGTTCACCCCCCGTTCCCCAACGGTGACTAAAAAGGACCTGACATTTTCGAGAGCTCGATTCGCCTCGATTCGAACGTCGCCACGCTGCATTAGCTGATTGAGACTCTTATCGAGAGCTTGTAATATTTCGGGCAATTTCAGCGAAACCGGCTCAGATTTCCCAAAATCGATTCCGACGGCACTTGAATCGGCCGAACTGTGTCTCCGATTCTCAGATTGATGCTATTCCCGTCTATCCACGCTAGATTGATCTCCCGACCCTTCGTTAATGTAATTCGGGTATCCCATTTGCTCCACGGATCGATTCCAACATCTCCGATCTAAGTGGATGCGTTCCAAAAGCCACGTACCACGCGGTCCGGAACAACTCAAACTTTCGGAAACACTTGTAACTATTTGTTATAGTTAAACTATGGACCTTTATGCGAAATAAGATTGTCTGTATCAATAGCTACGCACATTAATTATTATTATTATTATTATTAGACAGCAGATTTTTATGCAAAATAAAAATTGTCTACCTCCAGCTCGAATAAAAATATATTTCCTCCGTTGATAAATTGATCTTGTTTAAATAATTTTAAGAAGTTGCAATGACAACATTTTTACTTTCTTTAATGACTATCTCACCTGTACATTTCTTCCCGTAAATATATAAAATCCGCAGTCTGCCAATCACTATTGTTCACACAACAACAATTGTCACGTCTAACTCTTACGCTACGGAGATGTTCACTCTTCATGCAAACGGATGCGTTCGATGCAAGAATTCACGGGAAACGACGACTGCGTCGTTTCGGCGGGGGTCACGGCAGAAGCATTCGAATTAATAGTAGAATTCACTCACTTTTGAAGTCTGCGGCTCGATGTCGGTGAGCCGTTGCGCCCGGGGCCTCTCCTGAGCCGGCCCTGGCATCCTTTGCAGCCTCTCCGTGGACGAGGACGAGGAGGACGAGGATCCAGGCCTCTGGCCTGGTTTGCCACGCGCCAGGATGACGGCAGGATTTTACTTTCCTCTCGATTGAACCATTATTCCTCTTTCGCGTTCTTCTGCGCAAACAATTTGCCATGGTGCTCAGACGTCTTTATCGCCGCTTTTATAACGCCGGAATATTTATTAACCTTGCGGACCGTCGTGCCCGATTCTCGGCGTTGTTCGAATGAAATTATACTCGAGCAGTGTTCCTAATAAAATATTACTCGGATTAAATAATTAATAAATTCTTCGAACAAAAGATAAAACATCTAATAAATAAATTTCATTAGAGAAGTGTATTTCGAACAAAATTCTGTTCCTATAATATTTCGAACAAATCTTAGGAATGGATTTACAATTTTATTTTGTAATTTCGGTGTAATTAAATGCCTTTAGATTGAAGTTTAATTGAATACGATGAAATTTAAATTCATGCGAATCTGACGAACTTTAAATCCAGATTTAATTACATGTGGTCAACTATGAATTTAAATTTAATTAAATATGATTAAGTCGAAATTTTAATTTAATGAACGGGTATCGTTTTACGTCATTATCCGATGGGTCGCGAGGGTGGAGGGGGTGTCCCCACCCTTCGACGCAGCCTCGACGCCTCGGCCGGAGGCGTTCATTCTTCGATGACGATCGCAATCGAGTCAATGAGACGCACCGACACTTTACCTTACAGCGATTAAGGCTCGGGAGACTCGGGAGGGATTGTTATGGCCGCGTGTGCCTCGTAGGCCGCGCGGCAAGGTCGACAGATTGAAAACGGCGAATTCACCTGACCGCCTTCGGACGCCGCGAGGAGAACGCGCGTTTAGTCGCGAGCCATGTTTCTCGTCGTCCGTGATACTTTCATCGGCACCGGCGACGTGTTCTCGATTCGGATCGGGCCGGGCCGCGGGGACCACCGGTGGAAATTAAATACCGTCAGCATTTTCACTTTTCTTTGTCCGTGGTACCGGGCTCCGAGCGCCTTGACCACTGATATTATCGCGATTCGACTCCACCCTCTCCACCCCTCGGCTCCAGGCATTATTGCATTTATTCGCGAGGCGAGCGCGATCCTGGTATGGATCTCTTAACCCAGATATCCCGGGAAATAATTTTCGCTGTCTTCGACCGTCTCCTCCGTCGTTTCATTCGGCTGGCTTTTGTCTCGAATTGCCTTCGGAGCGGAGGGTCGTTCGAATTACTCGGGGAGTTATAATTGCAAAGTGATTTGACGATATAATAATTATAAAGTAATTCAATTACGTTATTCAATTGCATTATAATTTAATAATATTCTAATTTGTAATTCGGAGCACCCTTCAATTAAATTAGAATTCAATAATATTCTAATTTGTAATTCGGATCACCCTTCAATTAAATTAGAATTCAATAATATTCTAATTTGTAATTCGGAGCACCCTTCAATTAAATTACAATGTTAGGCGATTTACTATTATACAAATATATTAGCCAATTTATTATTATGCTTTCATATATTAGGCGATTTGCTACTATACACGCGCATTGTACAATTTAATATTATTTTAACTATATTATAGTCATGATTTAATATTAATATTAGACAATTTTAAATTACGCGCGTATATTTTCTCCGTCTCTCATTCATCACTGAATTGTAAAAAGTTACCTCGGATGACCTCGGAGAACCCCTAATTTCTCCATCACAAGCGACTTTTGCGACACCCTGTACTCCTAACGCGAAATTCTCTGCCAAGAATCCAGCAGAAGATACGCAGAATTAACGGGGGAGCTTAGAAAAACGCGAATAAAACGGACATCGTTAGCGCGAAACGCGGAGCACAGGTGAAAGTTGTTTTTCCGACGTCTCCATTTAAAGCTATTCTTACGAGCAAGGGGTTCCGAGGCAAGGTGCTCGCGTCGTGATCCGCGACGGAATAATAAAGCGTTCGTACGCCGCGCGACATGTAAATATGATGTAAGCGAGGGAACAATCGCTTGAGGCAGGTTCGCGAGAATGCGACAAAAATAAATGCCGGCTATTATTAGGACGCCGCGAGAGATCTCTTGGTCGCCGAATGCCGGAGCTAGAATTCAATTTTAAAAGCACCTTGGCGTTTCGGGGATTGAATTATTCGCCGGCTGGCCTGGTTTCGAACACGCGGACACACCGGCCTTTGGAGAGAGAGTGAGAGAGAGAGAGAGAGAGAGAGAGAGGCCTTTTCGGACGTGCTGTGTATTGTCGCTTTGTGTCGCGATGGATATCGATGCGCGGAGCCTGTTTGCTCAACCATTTAGGATTTTAAAGGGCCCGTTTGTTGCGGAAATTGTGGTACCGGGAATCCTGTGACACAGGTTCACCATGTCTTTTTTTAAATTTCGAATTAGCCATCGGAATATTTCCGATTAACTAGATTGTCTCAAAATAAAAGATTTATTATTTTATGTATTTATTACATATTTTATATCATCACCACGAGAGTCCCAATATCGCAACAGCATCACATTATGTACCACAAATACCATAAATGGAAAAGGAAAATGCAAAGATGCCATACATTGCAAAGTTACGATAAAAAATCAACTAACTAATGAATTATTCATCGACGACTGTTCCGAATTAAGTATAGTGAAAAATGGAGAAATTAACGCGGAATAATACGGTACGAGATCGTTGACTATACGCGAGACCATAAAACCAAAAGTGATCGTGTCGGATAACATGGTCGGATTAGATAGTGAATAGCGCATAGTATTATAAGTACTTGGATGCGCGCGCGTGTTACATTCGCACCGACACGTAATTACAACTATCTGCTGCAGGAAGCGTTGCACGAATTAACGCTAATTCTCTACTGTTGCCAGCTTTCCAAAGCAATTAAGACTCGAAAGTAAAACGTAAGCCGTAGAAAAAGAATATTACATACGTACATAGGGATGTTCGATCCGGGGGCTATCACTTTTTACCGGCAACGTTCGAAATTTCTCGCGAGAGCGTTAGGCGACCGATTATTATACGGTCAGCTTCGAGAAAAACTACTTGTTTGTTTCGGATGCAAAAGTTTATTGTAACTGATTTATTCGGATTCTGAATTCTGATTTACAATCTTTTATTTCAGAATATTTTATTTGACAATATTTTATTTCATAATTTTTTATTTCACAATTCTTTATTTCACAATTCTTTATTCCAGAATCTTTTATTCCATAATTTTTTATTTCACAATTCTTTATTCCAGAATCTTTTATTCCATAATTTTTTATTTCACAATTCTTTATTCCAGAATCTTTTATTCCATAATTTTTTATTTCACAATCTTTTATCCCAAACTTTTTTGTTTTATAATTTTATTGAAGTCACAAAGCTGCTTCCATTAAAAATTGTCGAACACACTCCTATATACAGGAATTTAAACGAATGTTATCTTGTAATTAGGCAATTTTTATTTTGCGCAAATATCCTGGTTACGACAAGAATAACAATTTAATGTACTCGATCGCCAAAAATCGATTAATCGACCGACGATTTAAATGCTCTAAAGTAAGTCCGCGATCATTGCCAAGAACGACTGCGATTGGTGGCTGGGAATCGGTATCGAACAAATTGCAGTCGGATCGCAAAGTAAACAGGACCGGCCACGGGATTACAATTATCGCGGGCAATGTTCCGCGGGCTAATTAACGAACGGTCTCTCGCGGAGAAACGTTTCTTCACGGTAAAGAGAGCATCCGGTTGCGGATTCGCCGGCGAAACCGACAGTCATTCCTTCGTCGTTTTACATTTTTTCCCATCTCCTTGTTTTCTTCTTTTTTTTAATTCTCTCTCGCGCTCCCTCTCTTGGATTTCTTTTTTTATTTCTGTGCAACTTGTGCCGAGAACGTGGAACGGGAGTAGAACGGGAGCACGGTCGAGGAACGGTGAAAATAAAAGTGTAACAAAGCCGCAAGTAAAAAGCCTATGCCACATCCGCTGCCATACGTCGGGATCTTAAATGTTTGTGCGCGCGGAGCTTGGATCGGGTTAATTGGAACGGACCGGGATAGAGAGAGAGAGAGAGAGAGAGAGAGAGAGAGAGATTCAACTGTCGTTGAAGTTCACCCCGCGAAAGAAATTACGATTGCCTTTGGATCGAGCTTCAGACTAGACTCGGGGAGGTTCTTGTATGGTGCGTTCGCTTTACAAAAGGATCTTCGAAAAATTGTAGTAACTGTTTTTCAAATTTATTAGAAGCATTGACTATGAATATTATGTCTGTTTTGGAGGAGGATGAATTTTATTCATTTTTTCTAAATATAATATGAATAATAACATGAGTTTTGTTACCACTAATTAGTCTTCATTACGCTTTAATAATTTATATTTTATAATCGATACTAGACTGCGGATCTTTATACAAAATAAAAATTGTCTACCTCAACTAGCAACACACAGGTGTCGAGCCCAAGGTCTTTTCTCTTTTTAATTATTTTATTAATCTCTCACGAGAAACTTTAATGCCAAGCCACGCATTGAAATCGAATTAAGAGACAAAAGTTCACTACTCCCACCCTTAACCATTTTAATTAATTAGTTCTGAGATAGCAATTTTGACGAAAGAAGCGTGAAAATTAATTCAATTTGGAACGAACGAATAAAATTCATACTTGTCACATTATGTACGAAATGTTCGTCAAGGGGTGAAGCCCGTGCCAATTACGTTAAAGCACAGAGTGGCGCAACCTGAAACAACGGAACCAAAGACTTCTCCCTTTATTTTTCCTGCGGCCGGAGGATTGAATCACACTGTTGCTTTTCACGGGCGTGACTAACGCGCGAATATACATATTTTCCTCGGCCCGATGGAAATAGTCGAGAGAGAGAGAGAGGGGGGGGGAGAGAGGGAGATTTTTCATCTGGCGAAACTGGGAATTATGAATATCCGGGATACACATACACCGGGATATCAATAGCAGCAATTTGGAGCATGAGGACGCCGCGTCGTCGTGGCTCTCGTCACGTGTCGACGCAGCCTCTTCCGAGAGGGAGGATCAATGGAGCCACCGGCATGAATAGTTGCTTCTATTCGAACGCGTTTTAACCGCGCGACATTTTATCCAGCTTCGCGAACGCGTTCTCCTGCCGACCGAAAATCCTAAGCCAGACACGCGGGGACGTCGAACGGATCTCGTTCTTCCGGTTTCTAACGAGGAGTTGCTGTCGCACCGAAAACTCCAGATTATTCGAGCACCTGGAATTGAAAGTCGACGTGGCGCGTGCCAGTTCATTGCAATTAATAGATTTTAATTTAATTAGATTTTAATTATTATTGAAATGATTGAAGAGGAAATTCAAAATTCTGAAGAGACTACGCGAACTTGTAAATGTTTTCTCCATTATTTCTAAGCATGTACAAATTTTTAAAAGAAACGATTTTATTTAATTTATTAAAAAAAGAACCGTGTCGACCGATTCGTGAACAATTCATTGTAGGATTTACAAAAAAGTTACAAAAAGAAGGAGACATTTTATAATGGATATATGCAAGCTGCGTGAAAATAGGAGACGACCACTTGTGTAACATCCCCTGCGCACTGCCCCAGAACATTATTGCATCAGGGAGATAGAGCTTGAAGAAAGTTGTTTACAGAGACGATGAAATCATTGGACGTCTCCGATCAATTCTTCAAATGAGTCATACCGCGAGGAGCTGCTATAGTATAGTTACACGCGGCTCCTCGGATGGTGAATTCGATCGATAAATTCGAATCCGTAGAAGTTAATTCGATCCGAGTGTGTTTGGGCTTCGGTGTCGCGTGAGTCAAAACTAAAAGAGTTCGCCATAGTGCGATCACCATGGCTAGCACCTTATGCTGAATAATAAAAATACTCGAGCCACTGCTCCGACTGAATCGTCGTTCGCTTGGTTTTATTTTAGATACGGCGCGCATCGCACAGAATTATTCGAAGAACCAATTTACCCTGAGTCAATGAAGCGTACTGTTCAGCTGTACTCATACAAACGAGCTACCGACTGTCTTGCTTACATAAGCAAACTGTCCACAGAGTGGCGCAGAGTCGCTCAAACAATCCATCTATTCAAGGTATCAATGGTGCAATAAAATTACTCGCGGCACGACTCGACCGATCAAGTTACTCAAAGAATCAACCGGCCAATTGAGTACAATGTCTGCTTCTTCAATTCTTGCATTCGCCCTAGAACCGCAACTGTGTCCAGTATTTTCAAACGAAGACCCTGAGTCGCTCTTTTCATTTTTTAGATGTCTTCACTAAGTTGAAAATAATGTAAGCACTGTTCGAAGGTCTCCGAATGCTTTTCTTGTTTACTAATACTGTCTACTAATTTTTGTTTACTAATTCTGTCTACCAGCTTTTCTTGAATGACGCAAAAATTTCGTCTCCGATTTAAAAGTCAAAATAACTAGCTGATGCTTCTCGTTAAGAATAATACAGTAGACAGCGGGCTCCTGGATTAAACCTCGACCTATTATCTTACGCTATTGTATTACTAATATACCGAGAATAAAAAGAAATTGACTATCAATTTCAATGGCTGTATACAGAACGATTGAATCTTTATGGTATGCAACAGCACTAGACTCGGGCCTCGCCTGTAATTCAAACGGCAACGGTCGTTACCGACGGGCCGTAACCTGTCACTCCTGTAACGGTCATTTTCGAAAGGCACGCGACGGAAGACACGGGGCACCGTGTCGAAGCTCGCTCGTAATCCGGCGAGCGACGGACGCGATCGGTCTGAATAAGTTCGCGAAGTCGTTGACACGCCGCTTGATAAAGCTTAACAAGCCCTGATAGAGGCGAGTCAAGGTGGGGTTTTTCAGCAGGGAGAAGATTACGCTCTTCCGATAACTTTACTATGCCAAGGTTACTATCATACTTCGCGCGGTGCAACCGGAATGCGAATACCGCGGCCGTGCTGCAGCCGTTTTCTTTCATCCCCCCCTTTTCTTTGATCCCGCCCTACCCCCCTCGCCATCGCGGTATTGTTATTCCCGTAGCGATGTTCCAACGCGCGCGCGGCCGTGTCCGTTGCTTAATTGCAACCCGCACGGATTGTTTTTCTCTATTCCGGTTGTGCAACCTGCACAATGAGAACTTAATTAAGCGTCGTGCACACGAGAAGCCCTTATCGCGTTACAAACCAAGCTCTTCCAAACCTCGCGACAAGGCTGTGCTCGCATTTTTCACCGACGCTCTACGCGCCTGCTAATTCGCTTTTATTTACACCCTGTCGTCGAACCGTCCCCCCAACGCGTGGCCCGGCCAATCTCCCGTCGGACGGCCACCGAAATACTACCACGCCGAGGATCGTCGTCTCGGCAAACGTTCTTCTCGTATCCCTAGACTGCGGATTTTATGCGTGCACGGTGAAATTCGAAACGGTGGAGAGATTAAAAAATTTCTGATACGACAAACATGACCTCGCATTTAGATCGTTAGAGTCGCCGGGGCGCGTCAAACATCAAATCCATAAAGATTATCTGAAAGTAGAAGTTTCAAGCTTTAATTTAAAAAAAGAGTCATCATTCTACGACGATTTTTTGCGGAGTTATCGTCGGTCGAAGTTGGCCAATTTTTACGCAACACTTTTTCTATGCTGTAATTCTTTTCAGCAGTATATCATCGACAACTGGCTAAAACTGTTAAGCAAGGAATTTTGCATAAAAATACGCGCTCTGATTATTATAATAGACGTGAGGTTTTATTTAATTTCCGCGTTATTCGAGAGGCCATAAATTCCGTGTCGAAATAGACCCGGTGCCCCGTCGGACAGCTATTCCATTGACTTCCAAATCGGATCGGATCTCTACCTCGGTAACCAGTTCACGAGCATCTTAAAAACCAAAAGACGAAGTTTATTATTGTCAGAAAAAGTTGCCCGGAACAACGACCTTGACAGACACATTTCAAGGACATCAGAATCGTAGGTGGCTCCCTTAAGCTGCACAATTCCCCGGTCCGTATTTCTCCAGCCGCGATAGATCCCGTAAAACTCAGTGAACGAGAAAAAATAGAAAGACCAAACGACCACTCGCAGTCCGTAGAAACGTCCGAACGCAATTAAAAACGCTTTCTACCGTACCGTAATACCGCGTATCGTATAACAGGTGTAATTGACGCGGATAATTGTAAACGAGATATTTGACATTCCGACAAAGCGTTAGAACAAGCTTCCGCTCGTGCACCGTGAACACGGCGTTAACGCGTATTCACTGCGTGTACTCGTTACCGGAAACACCTGGACACCGACGAGGTGTTCGAGCGGACGGGCGACGGACAGATTTTGAGGTTATAAGGCCCGTCGGAGGAACGTTGTACGTTCCCGTCGAGATCGCGTTGCACGCGGTGACCGTGCATAAGATCGCGGGTGTTAGGTGCAATGAACTTGCCGGACAAAATTCCGTCGGGGTAAACGCGAAAATAAACTAAACAAGATAGAAGGCGTATTTACATCGTACGGCCGCTGATAGCGCAGTACGAGGAAAACCTATCGAACGGCGGTTAGACACGGGAATAATCGGGGTGGACGAAATATCTGCTAGGAATATCGACTCTCACCTGAAACCACGAACGAGGAAAGTAACAGCGGTTATGTCAGGGGAACGACAATACCGATAACTCTCTGCTGGCACATCGTAGACTCGGAGAGCCCTTTTACATCCTCCGCCATTTACTGCACCGTTACACGCACACGCACGCACACACACTTACAGCCAAGAGAAAAAGAAACACAGGGGACGGGAACACGATGCGTTCGGCGGAGATGCTCCTTGGGATCGTTTAAAGGTACTTACATGGGCCGAGGCCGTGCACCCGAGAAATATCATGCGAACGATAATGGATCATCGGTCATTTCGATTGGTTTCGCGGGCCGATCGTACGCGAGTGCAAATAAGGCCACGTAAGGGGTTCCGAAACGGCACTTGCATACTAACAAGCGGGAAGCTCCTCTTCCCTTACCGTGTTGGTATATTAATATACGTTTAGCCGCGTGTAGACGCGTCTCTCTCTGTCGCGCGATCGCCGCTGCTTGTGTGTGTTACGTACTTGCGTGTGAATATCACCACTCCCGAGGTTGAGGATCCCTGCCGTAGCGAGAGACGGAGGCAAGGGATACAGCGAGAAAGAGAGAGAGAGACAGGTTCACCACCGAGAAAAACACACGTCTGCCGGAACGCGAGCCATGTTTGTCCCTATGGTTAATTCACCGCGAGACTTCCAAACCGATACGGAGATCTTGTTGACAGTTCTCCCGTAGCATCGCCTTCGTTCTTCGCCACGGTTCTCACTGCGCTTACGCCGAGATTAACCTTCATTTACGAGCGACTGCGGAACGATGTTTTCGACGCGCTGTCAGCCCGACCTGCCTAACCTGACCCTCGCGTCTTGACTGCCGGAACACTGGATATGCACTACGCATCGCGCGCGCCTCTGCGCTTGCGCGGCATTCTGCCGGTTGCTCGGCCCGTCGCGGCAATATTTGAAACTGCGAACTCTGCTTTCCTGATTTTTGGAATTAGAGGATATCTGCAACGCCAACGGCGTGCGAGTAATAATTGCCCTGAGATTTACAAAGAAAACATTTATGAACAAATGAGACAGTTGGAATAGTTTACGGAATCTACCTTCTGGATAATTTCATAAAGAATTATACGTTAGGCTTATATCTTAACGATAAGCGTAACGTAAAATTCCAGGGACTGCGTTTATATCGTATTTAAGGAACTTGCTGTTGCAACAGCGTTGATGCGGATATCGTAAGGGGAGCTGTTATCGACACAGAATAAAACGAATTACACGGTACAGCAATAATGTTTTATTTCTTTTAAGTTCTTGTTACATCAGTCTCGTTGCGGAGTCGCGATAATAAAGTAGAGATTCATGTTTTAATTGTCAACCGGAAAAGTGTAATTTTCGTGTATTAATGGCAACAGTTTAATCATAACAGAGGTCTCCACATCGTGCGAATTATTCACTCTCAACATGGAGAAACAGTTCTCTTTGAACTCGACGTTAACGCTGTGTTTAATTATGTTTGTTAGCGCGGTGGCTAGCACTCGGCACGATTTATAATCGTCGTCTAACGATATGTGATTATTGTAGATCACGCTTCGATCGCAGTGCACGGTGAACTTTGTTTCAACGCTCGTTGGTAGCCGTTGCAACGAGACTATTTCGTTTAATATAATTCTCGAAAATCCTTCGAGATCGCTGGAACGTAATCTATGCTGTAACATACGAGAAAAAAGGGGGAACAATTTTTTGCAATTCGTAGGGTTGAAACAAGAAGCGGTGCTCATGAAAATTCAGAAAATTCATCTACCTGCAACTGTAGCGACAAATAGTTTTTTCGATGACAAAAATCAATCAGACTTTCATCAGTTGTTTTTCTGGTCAACGACAAACATTTTTTTGTGAAACGCAGACCAATCGCAGCGTGACGATCGTATTTATCTCTCGTGTATATGGTAGCGATCTGTGAGTTTTTATGAAACACGTTTCCCGCGACGAATTCGCGAAATATCGTGTTGAAAAACTGCAAAATATTATCCGCAGATGGCCCATAGTTCGTAGCCTGTATCGCGTAGTTCGCGCCATTTCTCGCCAAAGTAACGTCAACGTGACGGTATTTTGTTTTTCCAACGGAGTTTTTCGAATTCCATTCGTTGAACTCCTGCAATATCTAATATTTATTGAACGGATTAATCAACGACAATGCGCTATGCTGCACGGTAAGAAATTATTTCGAACGATCGATTGATTTCAATCACGATACATACTTTGGTAACTATAAGAATGGGAATGTTTACATCCAGCATAATTTCATCCATGGTACCCGGTACGACGGTTCGGGAACACTGTATCTGCGAGGGCCTGACCTCTGGTTACAGAAAAGATGACTGAAAGGTACTTCTTTACCGATAAGGAAAACCTTTGGCGTGGCGGACGGCGGATCACGAAGGCGGTGTGGTGTCGGTATATGAATTCTTCATGCTGCGCCATGGTGCACCTGCCTTAGTAGCGGAAGCAAAAAAATCCATGTACAAGAGGTGACAATAACTAAATACGCCGTGATCGATTAGGCTCGATCGTTTCCGTAGAATAATCGGGGATAATCAGTGTCGGGTGGTGTTCATTCTCGTCGAATCGTAAGAGAATCCAATCGAATGACAGAACGGGAAGGGAAAAACGAACCTAACCTCAGCACGGAGGGTGCCACTCCACCGCGAAGGATCCGTCACCGGTGAGTCTCTCTTTTTCTTAAGACAGCGGTCTTTATATCACCGCCTGTTATTAGACAGTATCGGGGAAATGTGTTTTCCAGTTATGATTACGATTCTTTGCGTTCGGTATACATCAGTTGGTAACGCGTGCTCCTTGGATACACCGCACGCTTCACATGGACCAATCACAACACGCCATACGTCGCCTGACTCGCCAGCGGTCCAATCGGAACGCTCTGTCAATTTTTTGATTACCTCGTGTGAAAATCCATTGAGCTCGCGACCGCTAACTATACGGAAATAATTATAATACATATCGGAAAAAATCCAGTTGCTCATTACTATTCGTCCGAACGTTATATGTAATATTTTTTTCGGATAAACTAGCAGGCGTTGCTTTATTTATGCGAACGGGTACGGCTGTAAGTTGTGTCGCCGCACATATATGTATATGTAGACGCGTAACGACAAAAACTTCCGAGTACCTTATATCCATGTCGTAGATTCAATTACCAAGAACGAGAGCAATAAATTTCCCGCGTTTCTTTCGTCGAAATTCTATTTTTCTCGTTCTTGCGTAACGAAGCTAATTGATTACTCATTCGTGACTAACAGTAAATGTTATTTATCGGGCTGCGTGTGTTTATGCGAACGCAGGGTTTTATTGGGGGATCCGTAACATTGTTGCACGTGGAAAGAAATTTTTGGTCTGTCGCACAGTTTAATCGGCCCTCATCGAACGTTCCTACTCGAACATATCCCAGCTGAAAAATGATTCTCAAGGAACTGGTAAGTAATATAATTGCGTGGGATAATGCTTGCGAATTAAATTGGCAACCGAAGACGGTGAAACGCGCGTTGAATTCGAACACGTCACGAGAGTAAAATATGCATGCGTGTTACTCGATTAGCACATAATTCCATAAATTCCACAGATAATAGGAAGTCGCTTATAATAGATTGTAACTTCACTTCGTAATAACTGCTACAGTGTAGTTTCGGTAAACTCGTCACACGATATCGTTATATATTTCTGTGCTTGTATCTCGACGTTTCTCGAGCGCATAAATTTCCGTAGAATCTCGCTCGATTCAATTTTGTAACGCCGGCTTTGATAATGAAGTGCTCGGTGCGATAATCGACCACAAAAAGCGGATTAGAACGACAAAAAAAACACGATCACGTATTCGAATTGAAAGTGCGCCAGTAAGATCGAGTGCAGGCGTACGTACGAGCGTTTCTATTACGAACGAAAGAATTTGTTTGCTTCGATCGTTATAGCGCTAGCGTGACATGCGTTGTTATTAATCGCATACACGGGTTATGCAATAAACGATACTGCGCTTATCAATGAGTGATGCGTACGAATCATACGATTTCTATGCTCTCGCGTCACCATCGGGCTTGCCAATCAAATGTTATGAATCTACCTGTCCCCTAATCGGCCAGTCGCGTCGCCGAGAGTCGAATTTCAACGTGTTCGAACGCGGAGTCGACGGCGGGCTACAAAAAAGGCTGTGTTTATTTATTTCGTCGAGGGTTCGGCCCGCAAACAGGTAGAAAGAAACGTGTACACATGAACACTACGTTCGTTTGCGGAACCATCTAGCACCAAATCTACTCGTTGTGCACGCGATCCTCGTTGGACGCGTATAAACCAGCGATCTTATCGAGCCAAATCATCCTGTGTGTACGATAATCTGGTTCGCACGATAATAAACATTGAAACGGTCGCGGATGCATGCATCGCATCTATAAAAGACGGTACCAGCTATACGCGGCAACAAAAGTGCTGTATCAATGCACCGTTCGATCCTATTTTATCAGCGAGATTGGATAAGGTAGATGTAACTGCTACGTAACCGATTTGTAACAAATGTGTTTACTCCTCTGGATTGAATAACAACTTGAACTTTAGTTGAGAGCGTTAGTCATATGTTATTGCTCGTCCTGCGGGAGTCTTCGCTGATTTCTTTATCGTCTATTCTCCTTTGCTTTTTGTTCGTTCAACGTCGAACGCAGAAGGAACTTCACGTCGATGCTAAACATCGACGAATTACGAACTACAACGAGTCGATCGATGCGGGTCGCAATGACTAAATCATGCTAATGATACTTATGCTACGGGAAACAGAAACTTGCGTTCAGCGAGAACTAAACCGAACAGTTTAATGGAATATTAAATAATCTCTATCTCTGAGGTTCATTGCGGACTTTACACATTTATGACAAACACGAATGTTTCAAATAAAAACCAGTAAAAACATTTAGATACCATTGAAAAATAATATGCCATTATCCGTAACTCGTTCGAATGATTAAAAAGAGAAATAAATGTGGCTTCCGTATCTTACAATTAATGCAGAAGATTTTCGCGTTGCATAAAAATCACAGTCCAGCGACAAGTGGCAAGAACGTAATTGTGGTAGAACATGCAATAGTGTTTCGTTTGGTTCTCAGAAGAATCACGAACAGCTTTAGCTACTTTTTGTTCGGGTACAGGTGATTGCGATCATATTGGCACATCATGTAGTAGATCTTGTATAATCTCTCCGATCTTAATTAGACTTTACACGGAGCTCGATTCAGATTCCATACTTCTAATCGACCTTCAAACAAGCGTGTAACAGATTCCGTCGTCGTCACGCGATCATCTGATGGCCGGCGTCGGTGTCGAAACGGTTCAGAGACCTCGACGCGACGAAATTTAAAGGGTACGATCTCTTTACCTTGGGGGAACGGCCGGCACAAAGCTTTTCGTCCCGTTGCACGCTTGTTTTTGTTGATAACCGGGAGGAGAGCACGTTCCCGAACGATGTTGATTTGCGGCTCGGTATCGTACGATCAAGAATCACGAATCAAACACGCGGCTGCCCGCGATCGAAAGGGAGGACAGGCTGTCTCTTCGTCGGATTAATTATCCGAGGAACGTTCCGTTTCGACAGATAACTGGGGACACGTTTCTTATCGGACGATATCGTCCACTGTTTACGATGAAGCTTTTCGGCGGTCGCCGAATGAAATATTAACGAGGCTGTGCTCCGAGCTGCCGTTAAGGGTGGACACCACTCTAACGGCTCGAAAAAATTGATTCTTGGAGAAAAGCAGTAGCTTTCGTTTGAGAAGTTCTTTCCTGTTTTCTTCCCTATTATTTAAAAAATAGCCGAATATTTGGGGGTTAATTTCCACCCCTTGAAGCGAATTTACGCGAGAAGACGAAATCGTGTAATCTGTAGATGCTCTATATTTTTTAAGGGATCATCCCTTGCTAGTAGATTGTCCTCAGAATTGAATTTCGAGTCGAACGTCATCCACTTGGACATCCACTATAATATAAGCGAAACAAATGGTAATGTTTCTATGAATTAGGTAGACTCTAAATGAACAGAACTGTAAATTATGTTAACAACAAGAGTAGTCAGTAAACGGTGTTGGTAACAAGATTCCTCGTTCCTCGCTACTAGGAAAACCGCGAGTGACGCCACTACGATTCTAACTAGCTGAATGTTTTAAAGCTCTGCTTAACATGGCCGGTAATAGCAGTTCCCGGCGACCGGGATTATACAAAAACGGAACAAACCGTAGCTAAACCCGCAAACTTAGTAATCGCAGTTATCGGGAGATTTATGGAGCGCCGGGCAACTGTAAACAGTGTTACAACTTACAACTAACAGTTAGAAACGTCGCACGTGTGCATCGACGCGACATTGACCTGATAGCGATAACTTTGATATAGCAACCCGGCCGATGATTAATGATAGGCTACTGGTTCAATGTGGCAGGACAGCTTACGTAAACACCTGAATTTTTAATTGAATCGCCGGCCCGTACCGTTTATCGTGTCGCCTGCACGATAAAGACAGCACCGGGCACGCAGTGATTACGCTGTCAGCTGGCCGTCCACGGAAAGAAAACGTCGCAACGATCCAACGACAACAACATCGGAGGAAAACGAGGGAAACGTGATCGCGGAAATTTCTTCGACGGTCGATCGTCTCCTCTATTGGAACAGTCCACGAATTTCTAAGCTTTTAATTTCGATTCGATTCAGGGCCCGGCGTTACTCGAATATAATTTAATTCGGATAATTTTGTCGCAATATTTTCTTAATAAAAATTCTTAATAAAATTCCGAAATATTTCTTTAATAAAATTTGATTCGGAGAACTTTGTTGGAATATTTCCTTAATAAAACTTTATTCGGGGAATTTATTCGAAATATTTCTTCGATAAAACTTCGCTGGAAGAATCGGTCGCGCAACAGGAGAAAAACCAGAGCTGCCTGAGGACGCGTGAGACATACAACTCTGTTAGGCGATAGTTACGCAGGACATTAGAATCGAAACGAAACCCGCGTGATCTCGCGGACCATTATTTTCCACGTTTTTACGCGCGCCGCGAGAGATGTAACGAGACGCGGGACACGTCGATTACATAACGTTACACGTAGAATGCTCGGCTGTACTTACAGCTCGGTTCGGCCGTTACAACACACGCGCGATCTCGGACGTCACCGCGGCGTACATTGTATTATGAACGATACCGGCGTCGCGTCCTTCCTCGTCGCGATAATATCCATCGACGCACAAGAAACGCACGAATGTGACGATTCGAATTGATTAAGGTGAAGTAGGAGAACGCGCGGCCGAGTCGCGTCGACTGAAACCGAGCGGAAAACTGGTTTTATTCGCGATTTCGTAGCGAAACAAGGGTCACGCGGTGCGATCTTCCCCCCAAAAGAGTTCGACGAAATCGTATTTTCGAAGGACGCAGCTGCGAAAAGCTGGCGGGAAAACAATTTCAGAATTTAGACTGCGATTTAATGCTGTATAATTTTTAATTGAGATTTGAATTGCTGATATTGAAAACTGAGGAAGCAACGTGCTACGCTGCACTTTTGCAACGTTGGAGAATTCGCGAAATCGGCGAGAATTTGCATGGAAAGGAGCAGACATTTTGGAATATTCGTACGGTGTATTAATCATGCCGATATGTTAATAAAACTGACTTTTTGATAGCCGATTTCTTGAGAAAAATGGAAACTCGAGATTGCAATATCGATGAATATGTTTATATATGTATAAATATAAATGTATATAAATGTATATATATGCATATATATGTATATATATGTACATATATATTTATATATATGTATGTATTGTACAAAGAGTTAAGGTCACTCTAACGATACCCAGAGATAACAGCCGCGAGGATGATAAAAAGAAGAAAGAATGCTCTCGAATACGTCGCATAGAATTATTTAAATAGGAACAGAAGCCGGGTGGAAAATTCTCGGAGATATTTCGATTCATTCCTCGCCGATAAATATTCTTCTATGAAAACATCGCGAATATTAGGGTCACGCGCGATGCTGCGCAACAAGAGAAACAGTAAACAGTCGGCAGGTAAGACTAATGTCGAGTCGAAGGTCAATCGAATAAATTGGGACCCAGTGACAGCATTGTTCCAGGCAGAGCTGGCCATGTTCGAAGTGACGTTGCTTGAAATGTTATTCGAAATGACATTGTTCGAAACGTTATTTGTAATTACGTTGTTTGAGATAGTATTTTAAATTATTATGGAATTATTGTGAAATTATTCTGAAATTACTCTGATATTATTCTGAAATTATTCTGAAATTATTCTGATATTATTCTGAAATTATTCTTGGAAATTATACGATTGATTTACGCTATACACATTACGCGAGACACATCACGACAACATCTAAAATACTACAACGAACCATATTAGTGAATATTATAAAAAAACAATATGGAAAATAATTCCTTAAAAATTTCGAATTGTGATTTTAGAACTAATAATTCTTATAACTCGGTCGCGTCTAATAGGCCGCCGTTATCAGCTACTCCTATCGGCAGCTCTACGATAAATCGGTTACGATACACGGTGTCCCTAATTCAACTAGAACAAAGATCGTTCGACAAAGGCAACGAATACGTAGCTATAGACCGGCTGACGATCGCGGAGTTGTACGTACGATATAATCGAGACACGATCGGCGTTTGGAAGTCGAAGTAGCCCCAGTGAACCCTCCGGAAAAGCGGCAAGGTGGAAGATCGGTCCGCGGATCCATGGATATCCCGTTGGTCGATCTACGGAGACACGGTTGCTCGTCGAAATCGTCTCGGCTGCACAAAGGCGTCGTGCGCGAAGGAGAGCTGGCTCGACCGTGGCTGGCTCGTTCGGTCTTGTGTCCGGCGACCCTTGAACCCCGTCGTCCGGTCTCTTTTTCCCCGTATCGTCGGCTCGCGGACTCTCCGCGGCCGTTTCCCGGCCGCCGATTTCCTCTCCTCGACAGCGGACGTACGCGGCGGCCGCGACGGCAGGTCTGATACACGCCGCCAGTGCCTCGTCGTATCTCCTTTCGTGCTCCTCGTGGTGAAACGGTCGTCTGATAAACCGCGGCGACGATGATCAGGACCCGCGGAACCAGCGCTTAGACGCGCGGCCAGCACGCTGCTCACCGACGAACCAACGTCACCCACACGAACGCCAGCTTACAGTCGAGCTCAGCACCGAAATACGGACGAATCCGATCCGAAAACGCCGATCGCGGTCCAGTAGTGCTTCCTCTGCAGAGAGATCGTCGCGAGCCGAGAGCAACGAGCGCGCACAGTGTTACCTCGCAGTCGGACAGCAATCCGTTCTTTTCTTCTGGCGATTTCAGACCCGGCCAAGGTTAGGGACGCGACCGGCCACGACCGCCAGTTTAGACAACCCTGCGGGAAGACCGAACAATCGAGGAACACCGACGAGACCGTATCTGGTATGATTCGGGGACTTCTGGACACTTTCCTCGGTACTTTGTTCATTTCTTAATCGTTCGCGAGCACTGTTCTCCCTGATACGTTCTCACCGGCTCGATTTAACCCCCACCTTGTCGAGTCGCCGCGGTCCCTTTTCGCGAGAGAAAATATCGGTAGCTTCGCGAGGTGGACAAGTGGCAGATACGAGCTTTTCTTTACAAGAAAATCGCGTGTAAATTCCCGGGGAATTTGGATCCTGTGTCGAGCGATAGAACGCAGTTATCCTCGCGTGTTCGTCGGAAATGATCGGGAAAATGTATTGTGACACGAAGTAGTTAGTGGTCGAAACTTTAACACTGGGTTTATGAAGCCCGTCGAAACGACGGGTCTGATTTGTTAATTTGAGATTGTGCTTTCTTGCGACGATTGCTATAATGGCACTCTTGGTAATAATTTTATAATTTCTGATAAGATTGGATAGATTTCTGAGCTATTCGTTCAATATATCTATTATTACTTGCAGCGAATATTGTAACATTTCAGTGAAAGATCAGACTAAATGTCTGCTTAAATTGTTATTTCTATGAATTAATAGTAAACTACTGTATTTAGTGTTAAAGATCCAATGTTAAACGACAATGTCTCGTGAAAACACGTGACGACGTTCTTTCTTGCAGAATTTATTATACTGGAGGGAAAATTTGAAATACTGTGGCAATATTAACCTATCTGCAATCGATGCCAAAATTCATACAAAACTGCCTTAAGGGCGCTAAATTAATACAAAATTCGCCTTAGAGGCGCCACTCGAACTCGAAGAGCTAAATAGTAGACGTGAAATATACTATTTCAATTGTTCGTTCAAGCATCAAACGAAACGGTATTTTTCCAAGGTTTATTATTTTATATAACAGTATTTAAAATTCTCCGCATCCCTTTCGAAAACGAACGAAAGCTAGGAAGCAATCGGCCACACCGGAGCAATCGGCTCCACTAATCTGCGACCATAATCTGCTACCTGTCCACTCGATACTGTCCGCGGCCCCGTTCTCGCTTTTCGGGCCGAATAGGGCTCGTTATCTCGACGGATCGCGCCGGCGATGATCATTTTTGTAATATTCCATTCGACTCGGGTCGGTGATGGTCGCGGGCACGAGCCGCTCCCGATTGTATTCGAGTATCGGTCGTGTCTCCGCGTTATCGGCCCGGCCCGACCCGGCCCGGCCCGCGCAGATTCGTGCTATCGAGGGTGAAGTGTTCAGAATATCGTCGACCTGAAACTCGGTCAGAGGTCGCCGGCGACGCGACCGGCGGCCGCATGATCGGTTCAACAATTCTTTCAAGGTCACGATCACGATCGCCAAACTGACTCCCGAAGCGCTTCTTCAACCGTTGCTCGTTACATCGCTGTTCGTCTTCCTCGGCTTCTCTATCGCTGAACTAGCCCGCAGATACGCTCGCCTTGGACAGTTTCTCCCGGTTCGGATCCAGGAAGGGTGGCGGTCTGACATTTCGCGAACTGTTCGTTTGGTGTGCGGTCTTAGCAGGATAGAGGGTGAGTAACACCGGGTATTCTCAACTGCGGTGCGCTTACACGCTGATGCTTCCCACTTCGACTAGCGGTTTTGATTAATCTTTGTCCTCGTCGCCATCGTTAGGGGTGGCAGGGTGTCCGACATTTTTATTCTCGGGAAGAAAAATTTGTGATACTTTTGCAATTCTTGTAATCTATAATTCTGAGTAACTTTTATAATTGTCGGACACCCGTTCATCTCTTGTCATCGTCATCTTCATCCCTCGCACGCTAGAGCTTGTGCTCCCTCTCCCCCAGTCTTGGCTCCTCCCGGGTTAGATAAGCTTATGGTACAACCCCCGCCATTTTCTCATTGTGTTTGGCTTTCGTTGGTGATACATGCGGAGGATATGCGGACTATAATATATGTGAACTATAGTTAGACACTTTTGAACAAAATCTTCCAATAGAAGTTTATTTCAGATTCGATTCTTCGAATACAATTTGATTTCGCTGATGTCTCGTCCGAATTCTTCGAATAAAATTTTATTGGAGAATTATTTCGAGCACGATTTTTAGCCGAGCAATGTTTCGAATAAATTTCGAGCAGCATTTCACTCGAAATCGATTAAGTAAACTGAAATTGCAACAGCTTTCGAGTGTCGCGAAATTTGTCCAAGATTTTCAGTTATTCGAATTTTTCTTTATATCAACGTATAAAAAAGCGAGAAGAGAAAGGAATTGTTCTGTTAAAAAACGCGATTCCTATTCCTCCGCTACGGCTCCCGAAAGAAATCGGAAGAACCCGATATCGCGCACATGTTTTTCATCACAATAACGCGATAAATGCGATCGACTAATTTCGTGGTTTCATCTCAAGAGTGAATTAATTATCGTAGTATCTCTGCTGGACATGTGATTCGCGCGATTCGCCCGCTACTTTTCCTACCGTTCACATAATTGCCTACGTCGGCGGACGCGTCGCAGTATTTCGAAGCCGAAATGGAAAAATGGGGAATAAAACATGCCCGCAATCGCGCAGCATTGTTCTCGGAATACATTATCATGACAAATTCAGTATGTGAATTACCAATACGCGTTTATCGGTATCGTTTGTAAGTATAACTAAAGTCGGGACCATTACACAATCGTCGGTCGCGCGGAGCTTCGTTAAACAAAAAGAAAAAAGAGAAGCTAAAATGTAACTGAAATGCAAAATACAAGGAGAACGGTAACTTGGTCTCCCTGGAACAGGGACGCGGGAATAAATGTCAGCCATGTTTACAACGAAGCTGTGACTAGGGACGTCGCTTTTTTACCAGTGACGAGGTCTCTCAAGCTGTCGAACGCGGACTTTCGTTAGCGTTGTGCCGCTAATCCCGAGTCTACTCTGTATACCGCGTCGTATAACGACCATAAATTCGTTACCGTTTCCACGGTATTCCGTCTTTTTTACCAGAAACTTTCTCGCGGAGCGCCTGCCAAGACCTATGTTAATGCAGCACTTTTTGTCTCGCCTGTACTAACGGGGTAAACGAGCGGGTAATAATTATTCGGCGCCGTGTAATATTTATTTAAAAAGGTCTTCGGAAAATCGATTCAGCGCGGTTTTCTTTCCAAATCTAGCGTAATTGTTCACAATATTCCACCTATCGCAATTGCACTGTTGATAAGTGTCTTATAATTGCATTATTAGAAAAGGTGTAGCATAACTGTAGAATTTAGAATGTGTACCGCACTGTTAAAAAAGCTTATCATAATCACATTATTAACACTGTGTTCGAAACATTAATCATTTCGTTTCATGCTCGTTTCGAGTAGATCATTGATGTATGACTAAATCATCTTCCTAAGTGTACAGACGAGAGCGTCGGCCATTTTATAATATCTTGAATACAGTAAAAATATCCGTGAAAAGAAAAACAGTCAATAATAATAATAATAATAATAATAATCCCATTATTATTCAAATGATTTTACAATCTCTGTTCGAATAAATCTACGCTCCCTATTCACATAATTTTCCGATCTCCATTCTCTAGTCTGTACTCTTTATTAGAACAAAAAATTATTCCCTAGCTCTGGTCAACGCTAGGGAAAAATAGAACAATAATAAACCCGCTAACGTAGAATATATCCATAGCATAACTCAGAATATAGTGGTATACTGGATTCGTGTACGGTGGCAGTGGCTTCTCGCCGGTGTTTCTAAAAATCGGTCGATGGTGTCCGGAAAGTGAAACGCGTAACCGTGTGTGTTATTATTACCACACGGGCTTCTTACGTAATCGATGGTGCCCAAACAATCCCGGCTAGTAAATAACCTATGCTAATGTCACCGCATTTCCATATTAACGACCGACTAACGTGTCCGAAAGCCTGACCCTGCCATTTTTTCCCGTGGACATTAATCTGCGTCGCTTGGTGGGGTGACGTCCACGGTTTTACGCTCGCTATCATCCGCCTTGTTCCTTTGCCGAGACGCTGCTAATACTGCCAATCGCGTATTCGAAAACCTCGGGTCGATTACGGGTCTCGGGATGAGGGAAGAATTGAAACGATCGTCGGGGGACGTTAGAGCTTGGATGCATGTGGCTTGTTTTTGGCATGAACAGGTACACGGCTGGATCGTTCGGAAGTTTCGCGTGCAAATGATGTCGTTGAGCCTCGGCAATCCGGGACCACTCTCGCAAAAGTTCGCGCGTTTGTTGGGGAAAGCACACCCCGGGCCGTAGGGTGCTAGACGCCGAGGACCACTCTCGCGCCTGCCCTAAGAGCGTTATGGTTTTCTCCGGATTTTGCATATTTGGGTCGTTCGTGCATACTTCTAGCAGAATTATGTGTCTTTTTTTATGATTTTGAAGATTCGTATTCCTAGATTTAGTGTAATAGAATCGACGATGTCGCGTTAATATTTAACTGAAGATATCGCATCTTTTGGTCCAATTTTCGCAAGTTATTATATGTTATAGACTCTATAATATATAATATATAAGAATATACTATGGACTCTATAATATATAATATATAAGAATATACTATGGACTCTATAATATATAATATATAAGAATATACTATGGACTCTATAATATATAATATATATGAATATACTATAGACTCTATAATATATAATATATAAGAATATACTATAGACTCTATAATATATAATATATAAGAATATACTATAGACTCTATAATATATAATATATAAGAATATACTATAGACTCTAGAAATAGCAAGCGAGAGTGGTCCTAGTCCTATCCGGCACCGAAATGGCGGGAACAGAGACGCGAGAGGGCACGCGTTCGTTCGAACCGCGCGGTTCACGGAGAACAATATCAAGGGGAGAACTCGCGGCACGCGGGACTCGCTTCTAAATATTGTGCAAATGCTGGGTGAACGAGAAGTGTGCGTACACGGGGCGCCGCAAGTCGGATACCAGTTGATCTTGACACGTACACATCGCCTGTTTTGAAGGTAACGCCGACCGCGTAGACAGTGAGCCCGGCCATCAGGAATCGGGAGAGGACGTTATTGTCAAGTCCCCCGGTACCATGTCGGAAAATCCAGTAAGCTTCGTGGTCGGGGCGCCCGATCCGTCCGAGGAATTGGAGATCGAGGATATCTTCCCGTCCGAGGGGTTCGATCCAACCTCCATCCAGGTGCAGCAGAATGAGTTTCCGGGATTGGTTGAACGCCGCAGGCGGCTCAGGTGATTTTTATTTCTCTTCTTTTTATTTCTCCTCGTCCAACGCTCCTTCCCGTTCCTCTTTAAAATTCCCCATCGAACAGATCGACCGTGGAACGTGTCGGACCGCGCCACTTTGCCCGCCAAGGGTGGTTAGCCCTCCTTTGTGAACGTTTTTAATCGGATTATTTTATCGCGAGGAGACGACTGATTGGGTGGATTTGTTGAGAAATTTGATCCTTTGGGAGAATCGATGGCTTTTAAATATTTAATATTTAAAGCTGTTGCAGTTGATATTTAATATCTGAGGATCTTGATTGGATGCTTGATTGAAGCTGTATGGGGTGTGCGAGTTACATGGCGTAATCCTGTATATGAAGCTCGTTAATATACTGAGGATAATAATAATAATGATAATGATAATGCCAACGATAATAATAATAATTATGTGTGGTATTTTAGCCGCAAAAATTGCGTGATTGTTTAGAAAGCGCCTCGCTTTTAACGTTTTACTTTTGATACGGCATATTGTTCGTAAGAAGAGAGGAAAGTGAACGTGTTCCCGGTGAAATCTACGTATCACGATTATTTGTAGAATCGTTCTCTGTAGAATCTGTCGACGGTCGTGGGGAACGTGCTTGACTGTGGAACTTGATCCGCGAAAATTGCGGTCAGTTTGTTTAGAAAGCACCTTGGTTCCGATCCTTCGGATTATTCGATCTTGAGGGAACAAGAGAGTAAACGGATTATATTTGCAGTGGCACTGCTACACTTTAATAGTTCGAAAGAATCGCTCTGGATCGCGATATGTCTATTTACGGATTTGGAAAATTAAAATCGCAATATTACAGTTAAATTATAAATTGAAAAGGTGAAATTAGAACATTAGATTAGAATATGAAATATAAAATTAGGAGGTCGAATTGGAATTGAACGGATAAAATTCGGAGATTAAATTCGGAGATTGAATTAGAATTAAAAGGATAAAATTCGGAGATCAAATTAGAATTAAAAGGATAAAATTAGGAGATTAAATAACCATTTGGAATACGATTTTCGTCATCGAACAGGCGAGTAGAAGTTTCGAATTCAAGGCTGGAAAAACGAGCCTCGCTCGCCGTCGATTTTTAATGGATTTCGTCTTCCCGATTATCGTTACGTGACGTTGTTTTCTGAATGCGTGAATAACGAGCGTCGACTGGACTTTGAAGTTCTTGGACAAGGTCTAGAATGCGTAGCCGCCGTCGTCTCCGAGCCTTTTGTAACACACGTAATCGTGAAAACTGTCCGCCCCCCACCAGGCGCGCGGAACCGCGGTCACCTTATGACTTGTTCATATGTACATCGTTCAATATTCACGAGCTGCTCCGTCAATGACGGAGTATCGTATTCGTGTTACGTCTTCCGGTGATGTAAAACCGAAAATCGTGTTTCTACGGCGTGTTCGCGCCCTCTTCGAGCACAATGGAACGTAGCCGCGCTATGCACGATCATGTACATTTTTCAATGTTGCATTGATTTTGATTACTTTCTACTTTCAGTCGTAAAATAATAAATTGGCAACTGTTCGTTTCTAGCGATAAAATAGCGTGGACGATTTTTAGTTTTTACTGAAACGCAGTTGACAAATTGTAATTTCTCCTGATAAAACGGTATTGATATTGTAATTCTTCACGATAAAAAATATTCTTCTCGCGATAAGACAGCTGTGAATTTAAGGATATAATTGCTGTCACTATGTTTTCTAATCTAATGGTAAAATAGCTCTGAATGGTAAAACAGCCTTGACCATTTTTGCGACAAAATGGCGTGGAATTTCTCGAGATAAGATCGCTTGAATAATTTCGAACTTTTATTGACAAAATCGCCGGGATAATTTGAGACTTTTATTGATCGAACAGCTGCGAAAACTTTTAATGACAAAATAGATGGAACAATTGAAAAGCTTCGGCGTTGACAACGTTCGAAACTACCGTCGAAAATTTACAACTTTTCAATTTCGGAGCTGCTATTCGAAGCGCATGGCTGCCATCGTTCTCTCAGCACTTTTGTGGCTTATAAAGGCCGCATCGCATATACGGGTGCTTCACGCACGACGAGCTGGCCCATTAAGACAAAGAAGCGTTGAGGTAGATTAGTGTCATTGGAGGAAGTACGCTTTCAATGGCTTCGAGCAGTCAAAACTCGCGGCCTCGAAGATGCCGCGGTCGCGAAAACTTTCGAAGACGGAGAACTGGAGTATCCTCGAGGAAACTTCCAGATGAGAATCAGAAGTGGCCCGAGGAATCCCCCGGTGATAGGGACTCGTTAACTGGTCGAAGATTTTCAAACGAAAGTCGCTGGTAACCGAAGACAATTTAGGGGATGAACGTTCACTTTCGGAGAATTTCAAACGAAAGTTTCCCGATGGAGTCGCGAAAGATTAGAATAAAAATAGCCTAACTAATCGAAACTAAATCATTTTTGAAACATACAAATTATAGTATACACAGGGTTAGAACCCCATATACGTACGTGAGCAAAATTAAGGGATGAAACTCGCTCGCTCGAAAAGTGGCCATCGTTCGAACTGCTATAACTTCGTTAAAAAAAATCGCACAGAGAAGAACCCTAGCTCATTTTAAAGAGCGAAGTCTCTACTTTTCAACCTCTGTTTCGGTTTTATTTTATAACGCCTTTTTAGTCACAAGCGAGGCTAAAATGCGACGGTAATTGCCGGTACTTTTATTTCGCAGAGGTTCCCCAACTTCGAACGTCTGTAGAAAGTTTAATAAATTTTTTCCACGGTTCTTTTTCTAGCGAGATTAATGCGGCTGGTTTTCTCTTTACGTCGATCGCCTAAAAGTTCACGCACGATTTTTCCTTCCCGAGTTATCGGATTTTTCGTGGAAGCGTTCTCAAGGGGTGAGCGAAACAGCGGGGAAATTTGATAGAAATGGAACGCGTTGGAAAAGTTTCGTGGGTCGTGGACAAGGAATTAGTGAAAAGGTCCGTGGATCATTGCGCTGATGTTTAATCTGCCGTAGAAGCCGGTATGAAAGTAACGAGACATTTTAATTAGAGATAGAATTAATAATCCGAGCGCCGCGAGATCCGTCGAGCTCGCTGGCTCGACGCGAAATGAAAATTTTAGAGCACGTTGCCTCCGATGGTATAATGCTCGACAGAGAAGGGGTTATCCCCACTTGGGTTATCTCCCGTGCGGAGATCTCTCGACTTCCTCGAACCGACAAAGTATTTCTCCGAGAAATTAATGTTTGTGATTGACTAGAGCAGTCGCAATTTCAAATATCAAATAAATCAAAAAATTTTAATATTGTCGATCTATCATTTTTTTTTTATTAAGCCTCAATATTAAAATTACATTTTAATTTATTACGATTTAATGAATTTTAATTTGTCATTGTATTAATTTTTAAGCTATTACGACTTAAACAATTTTATACTGTAAATATATTCATTTCTAATTTATTACAATTTAAAGAACTTTAAACTGTCAATGTATTAATTTTTAATTAATACATTGAAAAATCCGCGGTGTAGTAACTACGCAGACATTGTCTCAGATATTGCCTGAACGCAGAGAGTTGATAAAGAGATCTTCGCTTTTCCATATTGCCCTAATTTTGCTATCTCATAAGATGCTCAAACATCTTCGAAACGTAAACGCAATGTTCCATGTAAGGTCTCCGGATTTCCAAAAGCGACGCGAGCATTTAATACCTGATGGGTCGGTACAGTTCAACCAGGTTGAACAATGTCGCGCTGGAAACCCGAGTAAGCACATTCTTCTACCTGCTTGAGTCAACACACGCGTGTCTCATCCACGCTGCTCGAAGAATTCTTTACCATCGATTTACTTCTGTATTCTCAATCTCGTTGATTTAAATCGTTTCGTTCGATGCGATCATTTTCTCACAATAGAACGTTCTCGTTACATTCAACACTTTGCCGGCCGCTGTCACGCTGGCGTGACTTTTGCTCGCCGACGATTACCGGCCGGCGTCACGTACGCGTGACATCTTTCATTGGCCCAATCATATAATCTATCTATTTAAAAATCGAATAAAATTAATACTATAAATAACCTATTAATTAATAATAATATATAATAATATTATTGACCCTCTCTTCGAAATCGACGATCAAGTATCGTAAATCGACACATTCGATCGTCAGATCAATACCTTCCATCGTCAAATCGGATCAAAAATTTTAATCGATTGTTAACTTAACATTTTACAAGAGACATTAAGATTACCCTGTTCCAACGAGCGTGGTTTCACGGCAGATAAGATACGAAACAAATTAGGTTGCCTTGAATCGAGCGTGAGATTCGATTAGACGCGTCTTCGTGTATAATAGTCGTAGCATAGCGAATGCGTTGTTCTAACGTCAGATCTAAACCGATCTAGACGCGATCTAAAACCGATCAATTATCGATAAAAACGACTGCAATTGTATCGAATGTAAAACCGTGGATATGCGAGAGAAAGCGGGGACGATGCGCTTTCGGATGCGCGGCGTCCGGGGCAGCGAGTGATTTTCTATGATGAATTTAAATTGGATCGCGGCGCGTGTGCTACTTGGTGACGATCGAATGCACAGCTTTTTGGGAATTTGCAGGTGAGCGAAGAAGAGACAGGGGATTCGTCCGCGGAATTTCGATTAAGAGACACGGCGAGTCTTGAAAACTGTCCACGTGGTCGATTCGTCGCGATACAGCTAAGATTCTAGCAGATGACACATGTGTGCATAATAATAATAACAATAATGATAATGATAAATTTAAATGCTTGGATATGAAAGTACTTTTATTCAAATTTTATTCGTCAATTTCTCCAACATACGCCTTGAGGTTTTCCTCATAGAAATGGGACAGTCGAATAGCAATATTTGCACGCTGCAAAAATATTTTAAAATTAATATTATAATAATATAATAATATAATATTATATTAATATTATAATAATGTAGTAATATAATATTAAATTAATATTATAATAATGTAGTAATATAATATTAAATTAATATTATAATAATGTAGTAATATAATATTATATTAATATTATAATAATGTAATAATATAATATTATATTAATATTATAATAATGTAATAATATAATATTATATTAATATTATATTATTACATAATTGTATAATATAATATAATAATATTAATATTATTTGATATTTAAAAATACAAGAATGCTAATATCTCCCTCGCTTCTCAGATTCGCTGACAATTGATTACATTAACATTTTTCCTTATTTCTTCGATGAATAGAAATTTGTATACCCACAGCGAATGCACTTGCCTCGCGTTGGCGACAGTACATTCCGCGTTGATAAAATTCTAACCGTTAAAAGTTCCGTTAAGAATTTCGTTCATTTCGTTCGTCCATTTCGTTCGTTCCCACAAGTTCCCGGAAAGACACACACTTTATACAGCATTGTCATAGCTTAATAACATCTTGAAATAGTACGACAGATAGCCGGGCTTATCGAATAGCTGAAGGAGTTTCTGGAAATGTATAATTTTTGTTTATTTATATATACGCTGCGGCTGATAAAACGATTATAAACGTCTTATCGTAATCTGTTGCGTAATATAGATTAGCTCCACACTGCGAATAAAGCGTGATATTTTCAACGAGCCTCGCAAATGTCTTATATATAGCTGCGAGAGTGCTAATCGTGGCGCGGACATTAATTAATGCGTTGCGAATAAGGTCGGCGCGTGACATTTGCACGGATTTTTGCGATCGGGCGAAATTCGGTGAACGAGATTAAAATTAAGTCGACTTAAATCGACTTGAATCGACCAAAATAAAATCGAACGAACGTAATCGAAATGAAATCGACCTAAATAAGATTAAGGGAACGTAGTTGACATTAAGTCGACCTAAATAAAATTCAGCGACGTAATTGAAATTAATCTGACCTAAATAAAATTAGCGAACGAGATTAAAATTATACTGATCTCGATAAAATTAGGCGAACGAGATTAAAACTATACTCATCTAGATAAAATTAATTAATCGTGATTGAAATCTAATCGCCGTAAATCCAACTCTGTGCACGCGATCGAAATAAAATTAACGTAATTAAGGTGGAGGGAATGTAAATAAAATTCAACGAAAATAATTGCCATGATTCAAATTGAACAAACCTAAATCAAATTCGATCTTTAAGGAAAATCGAGCATTCCCTGCGAAAGGACGAGTTAGAATCGGCACCTTTAATAAGATTTTCCTTATTAAAAATTCAACCGGCCACCGATCTGCTATACCGATGACACGACGCTTATGCGAACGAGTGCCGGAAGAATCCAGTCATTCCTCGGCTCCCGCAATTACAATTTTGTTACACATTTCGCGACACGCGACATCGGAATAAATAACATTTGCACGCGAAGGCACGTCGGTTAGACGATTCGCGATTGCGTAAATCGATCTCCGCGGTTTCGAGTCGAAAAGGGAAGAAGGAAACGTCGCGCGACCGAGATAGCGCACGAAGAAGATTTCGAATGTCCGTTCACTTTGCCCGCGGAGGCACGTTACTTCCTCGTGTAACCAGTTACAAGGTAGGGGAAAAGATCGGATGGAATGAATCGTCCACCTTGCAGGTCGCCAGTGGCCACGGGCCTCCTAAGAATGCTAGACGAGCGCGCGCGCGAGCCCGCTACCGAGAGATCTGTATCGTGAACACCATGTGGGATTACGTTGGACCCTTTAGACGATCCTACCAATCGGGTTCGGGATGAACAGTTACGTCTGTTTGCCCATAGTCCTCGGCTAGGAGCTATCTGTGGAGTAAACGCGTGTCCCTTCGTTTCGGCATTGTTCGCTCGATGTCTGGGGGATGTTATGGGGATTTCTGAGTTTTGGAAACGTCACGGTGAACTTGGGTCTTCTGGCTTTTAGAGCAGCCGAGGTCTGAAAGTAACAAGTGTCGCGAGAATCACGAGATAGAGTTTATTTAAATTAATTATAACTACACGATTTTTAGAACAGTGCGCGCGCGAGCAGAGAAATTGATTCGACAATTTACAGTGGATAATTATGAAATAAAAATTCGAGGCTTTGACCAACGGTGGTAGGTTTACCGTTAAAACGTCCAGATCGCGTTATTAAGCAGAATATTTTTAATCGTCTTGATCGGTAGACCGTGGATTTTTAGGAAATATTTAAATTACCCGCGTTAATTTGAAGAGACGAGTGTCAGGTGGAGATTAATTTCGCTTCGATCAGTCCGCCAAAGAACGTTCCAACACGGCGCGGTGTAACTTTCAAATTTGTTGCTTGATAACAGGATTTTTCGAGCAGTTCGGAACTGCATTGCGTAAACGCCGCGGTCTATTTATAATCATTAACCGCAAGATTCCTATAGCTGTCGCGGTATGTTTATACAATAGACATCTCTCGTCGGCTATCGTTATCAACAGCCTTTTAATATTATCTAGAAAATTATTAAAATTATTAAAAGAGGAAAGACGTGTGACTTCAACTTATACGATCTTTATTCCGCATAAAAATCCGCTGATCATTATCAGCGATTAATTATCGAGAGAAAGGGCAGTACGTCGAATTGTTTTGCGACAACAGGTGTACCTGCAGAAAAAAAGTACTTCTAGGTTCGCGGAAGTTTGTTGGGGAGGCACGATGGTGTTGAGGATGAACGGGTTGACGGAAGCAGGTCGCGTTCCACCGAATCTGTGAAACATCGCGGAACGCGCGAGGAATTCGCGTTTAAGAGTCGGAAAGTCAGCGAGGGAATGCTTAGTGTGCTCGGTGTTTAGTGTGCTCGAAAATTTGCACGGGAACGAGATTCCCGGGGCCGGAAGGTCTCCGTAAAAGGCTCGTAAAAGCGATTAAAGGCTGGACGCTGGAGGCTAAACGCTGAAGATTGAACGCTGTCGACTGGACAGTGTCACTAAATAGTGTCACTAAATAGTGTCAGTAAATAGTGTCGACTAAGATGTGTCGACTAGACACTGTGGAGTAAAGAGTGCTGATTAAATACTGTGGAGTAAAGAGTGCTGATTAAATACTGTGGACTAAACAGTGCTGATTAAATACTGTGGACTAAACAGAGTCAACTAAACAGTGCTGACCAATAACTGTAGACAACATACTATTGACTATAATAAGCACTGTCTGTCGACTATAATAAAAAAAATCGACTATAATAAACACTGTCAACTATAATAAATTTTCTCTGCTGAAAATAATAAACAGACCGTCGACTATAACAAGTACTATCGACTATAATAAACGCAGTCAACTATAATAAATTCTCTCTGCCGAAAATAATAAACAGACCGTCGACTATAACAAGTACTATCGACTATAATAAACACTGTCAACTATAATAAATTTTCTCTGCCGAAAATAATAAACAGACTGTCGACTATAACAAGTACTATCGACTATAATAAACACAGTCAACTATAATAAATTTTCTCTGCTGAAAATAATAAACAGACTGTCGACTATAAGAAGTACTATCGACTATAATAAACGCAGTCAACTACAATCTCCGTCGACCATAACAACTGTCTCCTAAACCCAAAATCAAGCAGCGAATCACCGCGGAAACATTCGAAGACGTCGACTCAATTCCAACTTAGCAAATGATTCCATCTCAGAGCCATCTCCAACAAGGTAACATCGTCCATCATCTGTCACGAAGACGTCTCTAAAGGTTGCGAAACAGCGATACAAAGAACCGGTGGATTCGAGCGCGGTGGTTACCGCGTCGACTGCTTTTTCTTGTCGCTGGTGCAACTATGTGCCAACTCGGCTGTGCGTAGATGATTGAGCGAAAGGACGACAAAAAGGTGATCCTTGGACTTCCTTCTCGGCGTACGACGGAACAGGAAACTCGGCGTCGCAGGGAAATAAGACATTCGTGCATGGAAAGTCAGTCCGCGACCTAGCAGCGCGCTCCTTGAGAAAGCCGGCGCGCGCGCGCGTGTTCTCGATAGAGAAAACAAGGGAATTCGGTTCTTCTGGAGCGAGTGGTGATCGCTGGATCGGTCGGCGGATCGGAGGATGATCGATCTGGAGCAGCGACACGCATCATTGGACGCTGATCGAGACTTTTAATAGTGCTATCCTGCGAACGAACGCTCTTCGGTGTTTAACGGCGTTGATTGGTTCGGGAATAGATTGTCTGTGTGTTTCTGCAGCTGATTAGAAATTTTGCTGGCCGCGGACGCGTTGAGATCGCGTCCACTCGTCTTTTTCTTGCGAAGAATGAGAAGGGGAGATCGCTGATCTAGGGGGTCCTTGACATCTTTGGTTCCGGAGACGGCAGGGAAGGGAACTGCGGAATGAAACGCATGAAAAGATTCGTGTTGGCTCATAGCACAGAGAAAGATCCGATTTGGAAGTCCTCGGACAACCTGATGGCTGGCGTCGGTGCATCGAAAATGCACGCGGAAGCGAGCTCCAAGGAGACGGTGCCGTCGAGTGAGAAACAACACTCGACCACTGGATTAACGTAATATATTTTTATATTCTACGCGGTGGTTGTTGTTGGGTTAATAAAACAATTTGTCTCGTTCTTTCGGCGCAATTTAGTTTATGACCGATGTTACTAAAGCGCATAATATTTGAAGGTTCGCTTCTTTAAGTAGCTAGGTAGCAGACTGTTTGATGCAATATTGGTTAAAAAATTATTTCGAACAATAGAGTATCTTATTTAATCATTATTTCATCATTTAATTATTATCAGTCGCTTCTGATATATTATTTTAAAATAACGCGTTATTTTAGTTTGTTATTTTAATTTAGACTATTTCAAGAGATTATTTCTAGTAATTATTTTAAACGATTGGTTTTAATCATTGTTCCAAGTAATTAATTCAAGCGATTATTTCAAATAATTACTTGAGATAATCGCGAAATAATTCTTGGAAATTATGTGGTGATTAATTCTGACATTCTCGTTTCTGCAAGATGGAGGCACCGATATTCGACCATTGTAATTAATTATTCGATAATGAGGTACCTCTTATAATAATAATATAATATAAGGAGAAGGGAATTATTATTATTATATTATTTTACGTGTCTTATATACCTCGGTAAGAGGTTTATAATAATAATATAATAATTCCCTGCTAAAATAGCGTCTATTCTTATAAATTAAAAAGACGATAATCGTCCTGCAAATGCGCATGAAATCATGCATAAAACAATAATTTATGGTAATTATTAATTGAAATAAAACCGTGTTAATATTTCTAGAATATTTAGAAAGTTTTTAACTGTCTTAGAATTCGTCGACTCTTTTGGTGATTTCGATAGCAAATGTCAGCGCATTTTGCGAAGCTTGATGAAGAGCTAAGGTCGACGGTATGAGACAGACTAAGAGTGATTTAAAATTGAAAGTCGCTCGTTTATCCATTGTTAGGCCGGGAACTCGTCGAAACGAAGCGCCGATTACAATAAACGGCCGCGTCGCCGACGCGTACAAAGTGCATCAGCTTCGGAAAAAGAATCAGTGGAATAATGACGCGTAAACATATTCGAGGCGGACGTAGAGGGCTCAGAAAGCGTCACGGGTGTTGTAGGAATGGCGTTGCGTGAGCAGCTTAAATTAACGGTTCGTAGAACTTTCTCCGATGTCATTCACGTGTAGCACGCTAATGGATGACGGGAATTACCTTGAAAAATCTGGGGAACGGTTGCTCCCATTTCCCTCGCGGACGCGTGCACCTAGGGACCGTCTACGTTCTTCTTCGAAAAGGATTCTTCTGTCTCACGGGACACCGTCGAGAAGACTATGAAACGAAATGACATAGCAATCGGTGGATAGAGGATCTCGTGCACTCGCGACGACGATTTTATGCGCTCTATGCATTTACGAAGTGACAGAAAGATTAAAAGAATTTTTCAATATTTATATTGTGTCAACGAAAATATTAACTTTGTATTTTCATATTAATTTTGTACTTTATTTTTCTACGATTTTATATTCTTCAAAAATATTTATTATCTTTTTCCATATTCTTCGTATAAACAATTTTATAATAATGCGACGGAACCCTTATTAACCTAATTTAAACAACGCTTGGAGTCGAACGCTATGACACAATGTATTCAGCTTCAAACGCGACGAACGAACAAACATGCTCCGTTATGATCTCCGACGAAGTTAAAAGGCTTTTATTAGAATTGCGACAATATTTGCCCTGTAATAAAATCAAATACTCGAGGGATAAATATCCGCGAAGCGTCTGTGAACTGCAACGCGTTAGCCAGGTAAGAATATACAGTGGAGTTTAACGAGTTGACAGAACTTTGGACCACGGAGTGACGATAACCGCCGAATGTACAGAGGACGTTCCCTGAATTCTACGTCCTGTTCAGGACGTGTCAATTTATTATTTAAATTGCTCTCAAATATATAACGTGCACGGTGATGAATAAGCTGCGTTCGTTTGATTCCGTAGGCCCAGCATGTCGCAGGGCACGGTGATGATCCAGACTCAGAGTAGGCTTCAAGAGAAGGACTTCACTATCGCCACACCTGAGGAATTCGTTCACCGTTTCGGAGGTACCAAAGTCATCAATAAGGTGAGCACCGTTATCTGTAACGTTATTCTATCTATTATAACGGCCCTTGAACAGCCGGCCCTTTAGATCTTATCCCTCGAAGTAGCTTCATTCTTTTTTCAACTTGTTGAGGGAGTGATCTGGCGTTCAGTTGACTTCTCCGGTATTTTTTTACTAGAAATGAAGAGACTAATTTGCATTGTTCTTTTTACTCTATATATTATTATATAATTGTAATTATTATTATAATAATTATTTATTATAATTATTATGTAGTATATTATTATATTATTACATATATTTAACTCTTCTTTTTAAATAACGTCACCTCCCAGCTGGCATTTTATTAATCCGAAATTGAAAGGTAAGACTACATAAAAGAATAAGAAGAAAAGATTAAAATACCTCGTTATTCAAGAAAACGATAATCCAGTAATTGAAACCGTAGAAGCTGAATATTCAAAACGAGATAAACCCTCTGAAGCAGGTCATTCAACGCTCAGATGCCCGGCTCGAGCATATTACGCGCACTCGCCGTACCGTTTCGCAACGAACGTTAACCGGCCAAGGCCTTATAACTGACCTTGAATGACCTTGAGTGCTAGATTCGCCTGTTTCAACATCGCCGAACGTAACGCGGACCTCGAAATACAGATTTCCTTTCTAAAAAGAAGAGTGCGATTACGAATCCGAGATGTGTCCTTGGCATTTCATATTCATTTCATAGTTTATTAAGACTGTATGCAAAATTTGTTGTCGCGATTCGCGAACGAAGATCACGGAACAACAACATTACAGGAAAATTCTGTTTTCGCAGGTGCTGATAGCGAACAACGGAATAGCGGCGGTGAAATGCATGCGTTCAATACGTCGTTGGTCCTACGAAATGTTCAAGATCGAGCGGGCCGTTCGGTTCGTCGTGATGGTCACGCCGGAGGATCTCAAAGCGAACGCGGAGTACATCAAAATGGCAGACCAGTACGTCCCCGTACCTGGCGGCACGAACAACAACAATTACGCGAACGTCGAGCTGATCGTCGACATCGCCATTCGTCTCCAGGTCCAGGCGGTATGGGCTGGATGGGGTCACGCCTCGGAGAATCCGAAGTTGCCGGAGTTGCTTCACAAGAACAACATCAGCTTCATCGGTATATTCCCAAGAATTTTTTCTTCGACATCCCGAGCTCTTCCTGAAGAGATACGACTTGAAATATTAGCTTGAGCAGAGCTTGAATGCTTTCTACGATTAAATAATAAGTTCGCTGATATTTAAAGAGTGTAACAGAACGATTAAACCGAATAAACATTCTTTCAGGACCATCCGAAAGAGCTATGTGGGCCCTCGGTGACAAAATCGCCTCCAGTATAGTGGCGCAAACCGCCGATGTACCGACATTGCCTTGGTCAGGGTCAGAGTTGACGGCTCAGTACAGCGGGAAGAAGATCAAGATATCATCGGAGCTGTTCAAGAAAGGATGCGTCTCAACGGTGGAAGAATGTTTAGCGGCGGCGAACAAAATCGGTTTTCCGGTCATGGTGAAAGCCAGCGAAGGTGGTGGTGGCAAAGGCATCAGAAAAGTAGAGAACGCAGAAGAGTTGCCTACGTTGTTTAGGTAAATGAATGTCCAACAATGTGTAATCTGCGTAGTCATCGAGCATTAAGCTAATTAAAGTCATTATCACAGAAACGTTGTTGCGTCTACGTATAAATTAGAATAACTTAGATCAATTAGAATTTCCAACGCATTCGAATCAATATTTTCTACGTCAAAAGCCTGGCTTGTCAGTGCTGCTGACATACGAAATTGTACGAAATTGTATGTAGTCGCGTGTCGACTGAAAAGTAAGGAATGCTCGTTAAATGTTAGATAAATTTACAAATATCGCAAATAAAATGTGTCTAGTACATTTCTGATACGCAACAACGGCGTAAAAGATGTCCGAGAAGAGACGCGTTTACTGACACACTTGTAAATTCTGCTCACAGACAGGTGCAAACCGAGATACCTGGATCCCCGATATTTATTATGAAACTCGCGAAGTGTGCGCGCCACTTGGAAGTTCAATTATTAGCAGATAATTATGGAAACGCGATATCGTTGTTCGGTCGTGATTGCTCCATTCAGAGAAGACATCAGAAAATTATTGAAGAAGCGCCAGCCGTAATTGCCAAGCCGGAAGTGTTCGAAGAGATGGAGAAGGTAATTGCTAACCGTACCCGGCTATCAAGTCGCGACGTTGAAATAGTCGATTCAGATGCATGGGAACATTATTTTGCATCCAAGTAAAACACATTTTATTATGTTGTTTCGCCATAGGCCGCTGTCAGATTGGCAAAAATGGTTGGGTATGTCAGTGCAGGTACTGTTGAATACCTGTACGACACTTCTGGCCGATATTACTTTCTGGAATTGAACCCGCGTCTGCAAGTGGAGCATCCTTGCACGGAAATGGTGTCCGACGTCAATTTACCAGCTGCCCAGCTTCAAATCGCCATGGGATTACAGCTTCACCACATCAAGGATATTCGTCTTCTTTACGGTGAAAGTCCATGGGGTGAAAGCTTTATCGATTTCGATCAGCCGCGACATAAACCACAACCATGGGGTCACGTAATAGCAGCAAGAATTACTAGTGAAAATCCAGACGAAGGTAGGCATCATTCTAATTGTATGAGTAATTATACTATGCGTGAGCATAAATGTAGAAAAGACTATTTAGAATATACTTTTCAGGTTTCAAACCGAGTTCCGGTACTGTCCAAGAACTTAACTTCAGATCCTCGAAGAACGTATGGGGTTACTTCTCAGTAGGGGCATCGGGTGGTCTTCACGAATTCGCTGACTCACAATTCGGTCACTGTTTCTCCTGGGGAGAAGATCGTAATCAGGCTAGAGAAAATTTGGTCATTGCTCTGAAGGAGTTGAGCATCAGGGGTGACTTTAGAACAACCGTCGAATATCTGATCACATTACTAGAAACGGAATCCTTCCAGCAAAATAATATAGACACAGCTTGGCTTGATCTATTAATTTCTGAACGTGTTAGAAGTGAAAAGCCAGACGTATTGCTAGCTGTAACCTGTGGTGCTCTTCATATCGCTGATAGAACTATCACAGCTGCTTTCGGCGGATTCCAAACTGCATTAGAGAAGGGACAAATACAAGCTGGCAATGACTTGGAGAACGTAGTCGACGTGAGTACTTAACATCACTATTCTTTAGGTAAACTTGATGATAAACATCTGATTCTAATTCCTTTCATTTCAATTAATCACTATTTAAATTAAAAACTGCCTTGCTCTCTGACATCAAGAACATTATTGCTTTCAAGTATCTTAAAAGTCTGCTACTTCAGCAGAAACTAAGGATATGGCATGTACAGGGTTGAATACTACATTTCAGGTTGAGCTCATTAACGATGGGTACAAATTCAAAGTACAAACAGCTAAATCGGGACCCAACAGTTACTTCCTTAGCATGAATGGGTCCTACAAAGAAGTAGAAGTACATCGTCTCTCGGACGGCGGTCTGCTGCTCTCTTTGGATGGGGCCAGTTTTACCACTTACATGAGAGAAGAGGTCGACCGTTATAGAATTGTAATAGGAAACCAAACTTGTGTCTTCGAAAAAGACAACGACCCGTCTTTGTTACGTTCACCTTCAGCTGGAAAGTTGATCAGCTTTCTGGTCGAAGACGGTGGCCACGTAAATGCTGGACAGGCTTACGCGGAAATCGAAGTAATGAAAATGGTGATGTCAGTGACCGCTAGCGAAGCCGGAAGTGTTTTCTATATCAAGAGGCCTGGCGCCGTCCTGGACGCTGGTACTCTGATCGCTCACTTAGAGTTAGATGATCCAACTTTAGTAACCAAAGCCCAGGAATACACTGGCCAGTTCCCGGAAACCGAAGCTCCTGCTATCTCTGAGAAATTGAACCATCTCCATGCTAAGTATAGAGAGGGTTTGGAGAACATTTTGGCCGGATATTGCTTGCCCGATCCGTACCACCTACCGCGCGTACGTGAACTTCTCGAGATGTTTATGAACTCGTTGCGTGACCCTAGTTTGCCTTTGCTTGAACTGCAAGAAGTGATCGCCACGATATCCGGCAGAATTCCAATTTCCGTTGAAAAGAAAATTAGGAAGCTGATGTCCTTGTACGAAAGGAACATCACCTCTGTTTTAGCTCAATTTCCTAGTCAGCAGATCGCTGCTGTGATTGACGGACATGCGGCGTCCTTATCGAAGCGATCTGAACGGGACGTTTTCTTCTTGACCACGCAAGCTATTGTTCAATTGGTACAAAAATATAGGAATGGCATACGTGGAAGAATGAAGACCGCCGTTCACGAACTTCTCAGGCTGTACTACACTGTCGAGTCCCAATTCCAGCAAGGTCATTACGACAAATGTGTCTCAGCTTTGATAGACGAATATAAAGATGACGTGGCGACGGTAACAGGGATGATTTTCAGTCACAACCAAGTTACCAAGAAGAACGCCCTAGTTACCATGCTGATCGATCACATCTGGGCAAACGAACCCGGCCTCACGGACGAACTGTCTAGCACCTTGACAGAGTTGACCAGTTTGAATCGTACGGAACATAGCAGAGTCGCGTTACGGGCCAGACAGATCTTGATCGCTGCCCATCAACCTGCTTACGAGTTGAGACACAACCAAATGGAATCTATATTCCTGTCGGCAGTGGACATGTACGGACACGATTTCCACCCGGAGAATCTGCAGAAACTAATTCTCTCTGAGACGTCGATCTTCGACATTCTACACGATTTCTTTTATCATACCAATCGAACAGTCTGTAACGCCGCGTTGGAGGTCTACGTTAGAAGAGCCTATATTAGTTACGAATTGACCTGTTTGCAGCATTTGGAATTATCTGGCGAAGTTCCTCTCGTGCACTTCCAGTTCCTGTTGCCTATTAATCATCCAAATCGGCAGAGTCAGTCTTCGGTGAATCACAGAATCGGAGCCATGGCAGCTTTCCAGGACATGGAACAATTCGTCAGATATTCTGACGAGGTGCTCGATTTGTTGGAAGACCTGTCATCGCCGAGCTCGATATCCGCCAAAGTTCTGGAAGCAGTGGATGCGGCTGGCAGCGAATCCAGACATAGCACGTCCATAAATGTGTCCATGAGTAACGCGGAACCTGGCGTTGCGGCTGAATTGAGCGAGAGACCTACTGAACCAGTACACATCCTTAGCGTCGCCGTCCAAGACAACGTAGAGAATCACGACGATGAATCTTTGGCGCAAGTGTTCGGAGGCTGGTGTACCTCGAACAAAGACGAACTGATCTCGCGAGGTATCCGAAGAGTAACGTTCGCCGTTTTGAAAAAGAGGCAATTCCCGAAATTCTTCACTTTCCGTCAGAGGGACGGTTTCTTGGAGGACAAGATATATCGACACCTCGAGCCAGGCTGCGCGTTCCAGTTAGAATTAAACAGAATGAGAACGTATGACCTAGAAGCTTTACCTACCTCAAACCAAAAGATGCATCTTTATCTTGGCCACGCGAAGGTCGCCAAAGGGCAACAAGTCACCGATTATCGATTCTTTATCCGTTCTATTATAAGACACTCTGATCTAATTACCAAAGAAGCCAGTTTCGATTATCTTCAAAACGAAGGTGAACGCGTTTTGTTGGAGGCTATGGATGAATTGGAAGTTGCTTTCTCGCATCCACTCGCTAAGCGTACCGAGTGCAATCACATATTCCTAAACTTTGTACCCACGGTCATCATGGATCCAGTGAAAATGGAAGAAAGCGTTAACGACATGGTTCTCAGGTATGGTTCTCGGTTATGGAAGCTGAGAGTACGCCATGCGGAGATCAAGATGGCGATTCGTCCGGCTCCAGGCAAGCCGGCGAGTACCATACGCTTGTGCATTGCCAATGATAGCGGTTATAGCATAGACCTGCATCTATACACAGAGGTGACAGATCCAAAGACTGGTATTATTCGCTTCGAGTCCACTGACCTCCGGAAGTCAGGATCCATGCATGGCCTGCAGATTTCCACGCCATATTTAACCAAAGATTATCTTCAAGCAAAACGATTCCAGGCACAAAGCGCTGGCACGACTTACGTCTATGATTTGCCTGATATGTTCAGACAACAAACTGAGAAGATTTGGCAGAAGTATATAGAGGAGAGGTCAAACTGTAATATAACTGTTCCGAATCCAGTGATGGATTGCGTAGAATTGGTTATGGAGGGTGACAATTTAGTAGAACAAAAGCGACTTCCCGGTGAAAATAACGTTGGCATGGTGGCTTGGAGATTAAAGCTCTATACACCTGAGTATCCAGAGACCGGGAGGGACGTTATATTGATAGCAAACGACTTGACCTATTTAATCGGTTCCTTCGGTCCAAAAGAAGACTTGGTGTTCTGCAGAGCATCCGAAAGAGCCAGACAACTCGGCATTCCCAGAATTTATTTCTCTGCGAATTCCGGGGCGCGCATTGGTCTCGCAGAAGAAGTGAAGGCGCTCTTTAAAATCTGCTGGGAAGATGATAATGAACCGGAGAAAGGATTTAAATATATTTATTTGACGCCGGACGACTATGCTCGGTTAGCACCGCTTAATTCCGTGAAGGCTTCGTTGATCGAAGACCGAGGGGAATCTCGTTACAAGATTACAGATGTCATCGGCAAGGATGATGGTCTTGGTGTAGAGAACTTGAAATACGCCGGTATGATCGCTGGAGAAACGTCCAAAGCTTATGATGAAATAGTTACAATTTCTATTGTATCCTGTAGAGCTATTGGTATTGGAGCATACCTGTTACGTCTTGGACAGAGAGTCATTCAGATAGAGAACTCGCATATTATCTTGACCGGTTACAGAGCATTGAATACGGTATTGGGTCGCGAAGTCTACGCGAGTAATAATCAACTGGGTGGTATACAAATTATGCATTACAACGGTGTGTCCCATGCAACGGACGAAAGAGACTTGGATGGCGTCGAAACCGCTTTAAGGTGGTTGAGCTATTGTCCTAAGTTTAAAGGTGCGCCACTTCCTATACTACCGTCACCGCTTCCTGATCCAGTTGACAGAGAAATTAGTTACGTGCCCACAAAGACAGCTTACGATCCTAGGTGGATGCTCGATGGCAGGCCGTCGCAGAATGAAATAAACAGCTGGGAAAACGGATTCTTTGATCGGGGTTCTTGGCAGGTATGACACTTGCTAGCTTACAGGTCTATCAACTCGAATTTGTAATTTATCACCACTACTTATTAAACTCTCCCTTTTTGTAGGAAATAATGAGACCCTGGGCGCAAACTGTGGTCACCGGAAGAGCCCGATTAGGCGGAATTCCTTGTGGTGTTATCGCAGTTGAAACAAGGTCTGTCGAGCTGCATTTGCCAGCTGATCCTGCCAATCTCGACTCAGAGGCCAAAACTATATCCCAAGCTGGACAAGTATGGTTCCCTGATAGTGCGTACAAAACTGCCCAAGCCATTCAAGATTTTAGGAAAGAAGAGATACCACTTTTCATCTTCGCCAACTGGAGAGGATTCTCTGGTGGAATGAAAGGTACTTATAGATTCTCGTGATTATGAATACTGTTTTTAACGTTTTTTTTGTACTACATATAAACATGTACGTTATTACAGATATGTACGAGCAGATTATCAAATTCGGTGCGTACATAGTAGACGGTTTACGGGAATATTCGAAACCGATATTCGTATATATTCCACCTAATGGAGAATTGCGAGGTGGCGCCTGGGCGGTGGTCGATCCAACCATAAATCCTCGTTACATGGAAATGTTTGCTGACAATACAAGCAGAGCCGGTGTACTGGAACCTGAGGGGATAGTTGAAATTAAATTTAGGACAAAAGATTTAGTGAAAACGATGCATAGAGTGGATTCAGTGATTATAAAACTCAAGGTGATTGTTTTATGCCCTTCTACACGAGTATAGTAAATATACGAAAGTGTTTTACGTACAGATTTTGTAAAATAATGTAATGTTCTTCCAGGAAAAACTGTCTAATGTAAATACACCAGAAGAACGAACAGAAATCGAGTCTCAAATACGGAAGCGAGAAGTAGAATTAGAACCCATGTATCGTCAAGTTGCAGTTCACTTTGCGGATCTCCACGACACTCCGGAGAGAATGTTTGAGAAGAGCACAATTCATGACATAATTCCTTGGCGAAAGGCCCGTAGGTTACTCTATTGGCGGATGAGGAGAAGACTTTTGGAAGATGAAATAAGAGAAGAAGTCTTATCCACCCAGCCACGTTTGGATGTCAGGCAAGTCGGTGCGATGTTGCGAAGATGGTTCATAGAAGACAAAGGCCCCACCGAGTGTTATCTGTGGGATCAAGATGAAGCTGTGACCAACTGGTTGGAAAGTCAACGCCAAAGCGAGAACAGTGTTATTTCGCGAAATATAACCTGCGTAAAGCAAGATGCAGTTGTTTCGCAAATCAAAGAGGCTCTTGAGGCCTGTCCGGAAGTCAGGCTAACTGCAATCTTGGAAATCGCCCATAGGTTACAGCCGACTGAACGCGCGGAATTGCTCAGGACATTATCGCAACTAGAGACCACTGCCCAAGAACATCATAATGACTCGAGTGCCTCGTCTTAATATTTTTGATAAAATTCACAAGATTCTCTGCCTATCCACGTACCTGGTGTATGTAACTCCGTTAGAATTAATTGTACAGACGCTCGTTATATCATCTTGTTAATAGTAAATTCTACGGGAATAGCATAATTTCGAAAAGTTAATACCTGTTTCTGTCGATAGCGTTACATACTTGATGCTAGAAAGTAAAAATGGCGAACATGTACGTTAATACTGTTCAAGGATGATGCTATCGAGTATCAGACAGTGTAACTGCCGTTTCCTAAACCATTGGCAAAATATGCCCATCGTTTACGATAAGTGTATTCATGAATATAGAAGCTATATGTACACGTACACACATACACACACAAATACATACATACACACATATCTACACGTATATATACATATATTTATTTTTAGAAGAAAGTCCGTTCGTTGCGTTTGATTTTACCGAACGACCAACGATCGTACACGCCATCTTTCCATTGTATCTGTAAGACAAAGTCAATGGGTAAGTTTTACCAAAATGTTAAATACTGTTTTCTCATAATCATAATACGAAATATCAAAAAACTTCCTTCGCACTTAAAGAATTAATATTTTATTGAAGATCGGGTTGATTATAAGGAATAAATAATGAAAAATTTTATGAATCTGAGTGATTAAAGGAATTAAAGCGTTTAATACAAAATAGTTACTATATGATCTTTATATATACATATATATTTTATACTATTTTTAATTCATTAAAATCGAGGTAAAATGTATATTATATGCAGTCATATTCTCATAAAGAGGTAAAAATAGAAAATCCCAAATTAACGTTTTACCATGTCATTATCCTTAAAAGACTGGTATTTGACTTCTGTGTACGTCAAGAAGATCATCGTCCAAGGTAAGCAGAACCATAAATGAAAAGAACATAGCGAACGCAGATAGAAAATGCCAAATGTCATGGTTATCGAAAAAGTTAAGTAGCACACAGGGTTGATTATAAAGTCGAGATTCTGCTGGGGTAAGCGCCCACGAAATCGTTTTGTTTATGAAAAAGTACATGGCAGATGCCCAAGCTACAACCGACAAAATAAGATAAACTAATGGCTGCAACAGAATCCGCTCTTTATGACATTTCTGAAATATAAAGCCGATTAATAATTAATAAAACTCCTTCAGTATGTGTGCGCTTTGTCTGCACTTACCTTCATTATGATGTAAAAGAAAGTATACAAAATTAAATTGGACATTAGTATGGCTAATAAGAACGTTGCAAAATTTTTCGCGTGCGTTATATTTCCATATACCGCGAGAGCAACGTTACATAAATTTGCTACGACAAGCATTATGAATCGTCCCAAATACAACGGTCGAAGCATATATCCAATTCCAACATTTGCGTCGTATCTACAGTTCTGTAAGAATCATTTATTTAAAAAAATCAGCGAAATTATTATTGGCAATACACGATCATTATGAGATTACCTGTATTATCCTCGTAAAAACACTTTTGAATCCATACCACCTCCACCGTCCCATGTAGTAAATTTGGACTGTTAAGAACAAACAAATTGACAAATGTGCAATTGTAAATATGACCCAAAAGAGTGTTGAACCATCCAGGACACCAACTAGTCCGATGAAAATTATGAATGCCAGAATACCGAATGTAACCGGTGCCCGGGCATTTATATCAGGATGACGAGTTTGATAAATTTTAATCATACAAAGCACTGCTATCATATACATGAAACTGGTATCTAAATGAACAAAAGAGAAATATTTAATTACAATATTAAAGGTATTATGCATCGATAATATTAAGTAGTATTCATGTTACCAAATTGAAAGTTGCTGTGACTTGGACACACATGATAACTTGCTGAGAGTACTCCTTCCATAATTAGCGCAGTGCCCATTGCATAGAATAACCCATAATGTTGCGGTATACCGTAACATTTATTTCTTTCTCTATCGACTGCATTAAGCTCCCGAGAGTTTGTTAAGAAAATAAATAAAAGACCCAACATGACGTATCCAAAGTTGGAAAACACATGATTGAAATCCGACAATTGTTGCAATGGATGAGCACAGAGAAAATTATAGTAACACATATCTTGATTTCCAGTAACATGAAGCACGTTTTGGTACGTTAGCACCAGTTGCACAACGGGTAACGTGTAAAATATAGCAACCGTTATTAAATAATATAAATACAATCGGGACTTGTGTCGTAGAATCTTTGGATCTTTGCGAGCCAAATCGCAAACTGAAAGCACAAGTTTCGTTCGTATCACATCTTTGTCGTATTCGCTGTCTTCCAATAGGTCGATGTCGTCTTCATCAAGTGAAGAATCTTCTGAGACCCTGCTAATCTCAGACTGGTACGGTCCAGCCTAAAACATAAATAATTTTTAGATATTTTATAGACTAAATAGTCACGATTTAAGCGCTTTAAACCCACTATCAAAAAATATTAATTCTGGTCTGAAATCGTTTTGCGATTCCAGCTGGTTATATTAATAATCCTACCTCTACACTGTTCTCATCTTCTTGTCCATTCAATGTTTCCTGGGCAATTATTCTACCTTCTTTAATTTTGGTTACCACAGTACCCACAACATAAGTAAGAAAGAAAATGCATATAACAGATACGGCAACTCCTGATGCAATAAGATAATCTTGTTTTGTAACACTGTCATATATTTTTAATCTTACATCTTTATTCCTTACAGAGTTCATACTAGGCGATCCAACACAATCACTGTCATCACCTTTTACGACTAACACAACAAAAAAGCCTAATGGATATGCTTCTTTCTAAAAATCCATAATCAAAGTTTAAGTTTAGTTTTAATAATGTTGTACTGAAACAATTGATTAAATTTATTGTATCAATAATTAAGTTTTCTAGAAATTAAGAAAAATACTTACTGGCACAGTTATACCACCTCTTTTAGTTACAGTTTGCCAAGCACCAGTAAATTCAATATTTCTTTCTAAGTCGAAAACAGGACACTGAGGACAAGTAAAAACACCTACTATTATAAAATATTAACAAATCAGTGCAATTACGGGAGATGAAAAAAAATTATAGTTCAAATAACTATATCTTGATAATAAGCAGTATTATATTATGAAATGGAAAACATTGCTACTTAAGTAGTTATTGAAATTATGCATTCTCATGTTTACAATTAAGTTAACTTACAGATGTGTTTTGTATTGAAACTGTCATGCAAATATCATTTCCAGATTCAACGTGCACAATCACTGAAGAACTTTCTGCTTCTTTTTGGAAGGTATAACCATAATAATTAGGTTCAGAAGGTGAAATAATTACAGATCTTTCTTCATCTGGCCTAAAAAATAATACAAGTCACTATCATTAAGATTCTTTAATACTATAAATTTTATTAATTAATGTGTAATAACTAAAGAGAAGCTGAATGGAATGAATACCTTAAATAGAAATGGAAATCCTGTGTTACATTGAGTTTAAAGGAAATATTCTTGTGACTAGCTGTAGATATACTAACAGTAATAAATTCTTCATCTTCTTCTCCATATTCTCCCTGATAATCTTTTGTTGAACACAATGTACGACTGGTTTTATTATAAGCTATACTATCAAAATATTTACTAGTCACTACAAGAGGTATTTGCCATGACAAAATTTGTCTTTTTTCACGTACAACTACAATGAGAGGTCGATCATGGGAGGCATCACTTTCAACATTGATTCTTGCAGTTTGCATCCAGGTTGCCTATACGCATAAATGTATCATTGAATGTATGAAGAGAATAATAGAATGCAATACGAATATTAATACAAACATAAATACTTACATTGTTGGTGCGATATAAGAAGACATATTCAATGGTAGTATTTATAACAAATTCATATACTTTTTCATATTCTGCCTCAGTAACAATGGGGGTAAATGACAGATTCTGTGTATAGGTAGCATCACAAGTGTTAAACACTAGCAAGACAGTGGTAACTGTCAAAATTCGTTGAATATCCAACATTTTTAAACATTTATGTTTGCGAACGGTTCCTTAGATATACATTCGTACGGTTTTATCACATTCGAAGCTTATCGTTAACTTATTCAATAAAGATCAATCGATATAATAGCTGATATCAACTACCGAAGTTAGTATTTCTTCTTTTATTTCATATAATACATCGGTTTGATTAGTTTAACGAATTCATAATTTGTTCTCGGGGAAACCCACTACACAATAACGACAATATAGCAAACTAACTTGCTGAACTATCAGTTTATATACATTGCTGTGAAGCATTCCGCTCTCACTCGGATTCGAGTATGTGAAAGAAAGACCACTACATATATTGCATACTGCCGCACACTATACAGAAACAAGAAGATAACTTGTGCATATGCACAATGTACGAAGCAGTTCACAAAGTATATCAGTGACACGATTTATGAAATATATATTTCCTAGTACTAAAGCTGAAACCATGGTGTCCATATCAACCCCACGGTGAGGTAGGTAGAGCAGATTAGAGTAGGCAGAGCACAACAAACCCCACACGCTTTCCTTTCCAAGTTCGTATTGTACATTGTACAGTAATGGATTCTACTCCTGCACACTTTTAGTGCTCCCTAAGCTGGCTCGCACATCCCCACCATTTTACTGCGTATCCAGCTTCGTGCAAATACTTTAGAAAGAGAACAAGAATGGATAGAGAGAAACAGAATGATACCCATCAGATTCTATGTGTGGTGTACACATGTGGTGTACACATGAAAAAAGTACATCATTTTCCCTCTTCTTCTTTGACTGTGATGGCAGCACTATCTCACCAGTAAATTGTCAACCAATCAGAAAAAAAAATTTCTATATTAACCCTCGCTAATGGATCGAGCTGTGGCCTGGAGGTGTGCAGGATTGGGACCCATTACTGTATGAAATTGATACTTGTCACTAAGCTTCTAATGACGTGCAAAAGTTCAATTTAAAAAATGTACGTTTCTGTCATGAGTAGTATTATCTAAGTAGATAATAGTAATAAGAATATAGAGTAGAAATGTATTAGCATATTTTTTGCAAAAATGACTGACTAGCGTAAAGTGCAATTGCTGCAGTCTGTTCTTTTTCGCATCTTTTCCGCATAGCTGGAATTTCCTAATGTTGTAAAGCTAAAATGAATTCTAGAATTTTTCAATTAAATGTTACATTTGTTATTTTGAACGTTCTTTCTATATTTATTGGTCGTCCTGTGGGAAATTTGTAATTGTAGCGCTATTGCGGCGAGGTTCACGCGATCGCATGAAACGAGATACGTGCCTAACTTTACTATGCTGATTCGGCTTTAGTCATTGTTATTAAAGATGACGGCACCCGTACCACCGAAGGAAATTATTACATATTTAAGCCAAAATCAAAATGTTGCAGACAAAGAGCTGGCTGCTGAATGGGCGCAGATCGAGGAGTTATATATTAAAAGGTACTATCCGCAAACTACTATGAATTATATTTTCACATAAGTATCGAAAATTTGTGTCACGTTCCGTGACTTGCAGGCTCTGGCATCAACTTACGCTCAAATTAGAAACATTTGTGAAACACCCGTCCCTTGCGAAAGGAGATAATCTGGTACAATTGTACAATAATTTTTTATCCACTTTCGAAAATAAGTAAGTACAATACTTAATATGTTGCTTTAAAATGTTGTATCATAACCTCACTTTTCCATTTCACTCATGACGTTATGTTCAAATTTATGTATTAAACGTGTACATATTTTGTATACAGATTAAATCCCCTGTCATTGGTGGAAATATTGTCCCATGTAATACAGCAGTTTCAAGATAAACAAGAAGCAATTAAGTTCTTGGAAAAAGCTGAGGCTAAAGTTAAAAGTAGCAATGAAGCGGTGGCTCTGTGTAAAGTCCTCATAGGACAGATTTTGTTGGATAAATTAAACAACCAGGAAGAAGCAAAGAAAATTATAGAAGATGTAGAATCTATGTTAGAAAATGCTGATGGTGTCACTACCGTTCATGGTAGATTTTATTTGTTAGCCAGTCGTCTTTACCGCTTGCAAGGAAAACATGCTGAATACTACCGTACTGCCCTAAGGTATTTTCCCACTCATAATAATCTTACCATGTAAACGTATTGTAATACAGAATATTTATCTAATTGAACTTGTGCTTTAGATATCTGGGATGTATTGAGCTAAATACTTTAAGTAGACAAGAACAAGAACAGCATGCATTTTTCCTTGGCTTAGCTGCACTTTTAGGTGAAGGAGTTTATAATCTTGGAGAGTTATTGGCTCATCCTGTATTACAATCCTTAAAGGGCACACCAAATTCTTGGTTGGTCGATCTATTGCAAGCTTTCAATGCTGGTGACATTGCTGCATTAGAAAGATTAAAACCACAATGGAGTAAAGTTGCTGATTTAGTCGCACAAGAATTAAAATTAAGACAAAAAATTTCTTTGCTGTGCCTCATGGAAATGACATTTAAAAGGCAAGCGAACAACAGGTTTGTGTTCAATGAAAAAGTTTAAATTAAGTATAAACAATTTGTGTTAATTAATTGTGATAATGTGTATTTTTTTTCAGACAACTAACATTTGCGGAAATTTCTCAGGAGACTCGATTACCGCTTGGTGAAGTAGAACTGTTAGTAATGAAAGCTCTAGCACAAGGCTTGGTTCGTGGTGCTATTGATCAAGTTGCTGGAACAGTGAATATGACGTGGGTACAGCCTCGTGTATTGGATCGTAGTCAAATAGTTGGAATGGTTCAAAGACTCGATGGATGGTGTAAAGATGTTAGCTCCATGGAGCATCTACTAGAATCTAGAGCTTCTGACATTCTTACTCTTTAATATTAGGTTCGGAATATTTTCATTGAAGCATTTGTAATTTACTTCTGTATGTTAATTATCTCATTGGCTTAACATTGTTTTAAAAGGGGAACACAGTAATAATTGTTACAAGCAACTGATTGATACATAATGTCTATAAACAACAAAATAAATGTAGTCTCATGTTGATAAGTCAGCGAGTTCATACAGGAGAAATCATAAGCTCTATTTTCTTGAATGCAAAATTATGACAGTACTTGCAGGTGACTCTAAAGTAAATATTCTTGGTTTGAACTTGATATCCTAATGAAAGCAATTTAATACGATTTTTAATATTATACATAAGATAATCATTTAGATTTGTTTTTGTGTTCACAAACTTTGTACTACAACCGAAATAATAACAATAATAATGATTATGTATATTAACATTCATCTTGATTTTATATTCACTTCTGAGATATTAACACCTTGGACAACTTAATCGTGTCATTTCTGGAAAGCATGATTGTCTTTAATTTATCAATAATAATTTAAAATTTTTCTGGAACAAGTGGCGACGTTTGTGGCAAAATTTCGAAGCTCTTTCCGGCCTACTTAGCAGCGCCAATTAGTCGGTGGCAAAACGCTCAAACTGTTAGCCAAACAGTGGCGCCACTTGCGGCTAAATCTGGAACTTCCGTTTTGGTTAGTAGTTTCAGCGTTTTGCCACCGACTAATTGGCGCTGCTAAGGAGGCTGAAAACAGCTTCATGATCGTGCCACAAGAGGCGCTACTAGTCGATAATCAGCGGTAAATTTGAATTGTTTTGAAGGAAAGGAAAATAAATCATTTTACATGGAAAATAGCAACAATTTACTATTTATATATCTTTTATATCTTTTATATAGATATCTTTTGTTGTATGATTTTTTTATTTGAAAATTACAATGCTGTTTAAAAAGTTCGCCATTAATCGGAATGATTATATCGTTGTATTGTATCTACACAAGAGTACACACGGCTGATTACAATAATAGTGCAAATTACCTAACCATGTTGAACAGAAATGAGAACAATGTTTAAGGAAAGTGGCGCTCATTCTATTTTTACAGAGCGAATGATTTAGTATATTTATTTATTATACGATCTAGTTCGACAACAATATTCTACTTAACCTATACGCGAAGTAAACTACGAAGGTTTTGACAATCATGGCACGGTATTCTAGTGAATCTGATTCAGATCATAACAGTAGATATCGAAAAAGACGTAGTCGAAGATCCAGGTAAGGAACATGTCAGAGAAATAATACAAATATTAATATACAAATAACATAAATCGCAAGTATTAACAATTTATTCGTTTTTAAGATTAATTGAAGTTTTGTGGTATATAATATGAAGTATTGAAAGAGTGTTTCATTTTTCAGATCATCTAGTTCTGACTCCAGTGATTCATCACTACATAGGAGAAGAGCATCTAAACATTCAAAAACAAAGCGCAGACATCGATCACACTCAAGGAGCAGAGGCAGAGATAGAGAACGCAGTCAAAAAAGTTATAAAAGCTGTAGGAATAGTAGTTCAAAAGGCAGAGAAAGGCATAGATATCGTTCCAAATCCAGATCCTTGGATCGTTCGAAAAGAAAAGTGAGATCTATATCAAGAGAAAAGTCAAGCAGTTGTTCAAGCAGTTCACAGTCCAATCTGAAAGCTACTGTAGCTGAAAAATCTAAGAATATAGTAGTCATAAAAGGTGTAGTTGACAGATTAGATATATACAATGCATATATGTATATGTTACCATAGCTCTGAAATAAGATCATTTTTTGCAGATGACTTTCCAATTGAACCACGTTTTAAGGAAGGTGTATTAGATGAAATAAATTCTGAAGGCTTTGCACCTAAGCAATTTTCATCATCTAATACAAAAGAAAAGAAATTCAAGAATATTGTGATAGATATTACAGCAGACACAATACAAGTTCCAACAGTAGCTGATATTCCTTGCGGATCAGAAAGTATTTTCCATTCATCGGTAACTCGTCTTCCTTTTTCTATTTATTCTGTAGCCAATATTCATTCTTGTTTTTAATATTCTTTATTTACATATTACTTTCATTTCTAGATAATGCTGGATCAAGAAGCAAGATTTGATAAATGGGTGAAGAAATTATATACGCTTAGACAGAAAGCCATAGCAGATTTAATGCACTCAAATATTACTTGATAAGAAACTAGTTTTATTAAAGAATTCATATTGATAAATATTATCTTCTCGTTCGCATGTAGTTAAAATACAAGCATGTAATTTAAGATTAAAATAAAGCATGATAATTTTTTAGCTTGCCTCGGCTAATACCACGTGCATATTCTGCAATCTATCAATTAGTTGTTCTAAGTAAGCTAAGGACACTTGTCGAAGTCTATTCACTGGAAGTGGTTCGCTTGCGAGTAAATAGCTCGTGTCATAAAGGTGTGAGTGAAGAACTGAACACATTATGGCCTACCGCAGTATTTATTTATGCGGACGTTCGTTTCTACAGCTACATTTTAAACATCATCGAAATATACATAGTACGATAAATAGTAAATAAATACAATATCTTAACAAACGTTAAAAATTAGCGTATATTTGATCATGGTTGTGAACTGGTAGACATATCAAAGATGCAAAAAAAAAAAAGGAAAATGCAATTGTTCAATGCATACAGAAATGGTACTTACGCAATTGAATAACGAACATACGTGAAAGTAACCAATAGATGTATGTATGAGATTCTTTTTATACATATTGAAAGAACGCGTTAGTGAGACAGTCAAGTAACGCTGCAATCGCTAAGTGATTCGAACGATGCCGTCAGTGTCACTGCAAAACGTATACGTATAGTACATGCAACTGTAATCGTATGCAATCGTAATGTCCGACAGTATCGTTCGTTCCTAAACATCGACTGTGAGGTGTTCATGTGTATCGTATAAATAAATTTTCCATTTATGCTATAATAGTACTATATAGTTATGAAAACCACGTCTGAAACGCGCAAACCGCTGCTTAAAAGGTTATCCTTGTTTACGTTTAAGCAAACGACCGTTCTCTTCCCATCATAGTTGTTAGATACTATTAATGACCGAGTACATTCAACATCGACACGAGGAATCAGTGCGGTTGAATTTGTCACCTGCAATCATTATATTGACAGCCACGTTTCTTCTGTTTCAGACGATGATTATTCTATGTATTATGAAGAATGTTGCCCTATGCATTCCCTTTTCGTAATACACGAGATACACATATATGCACGTATATGCACCGATATACGTACACATATATATCACTACGCCTAATTAAATATTTAATATTGGTATCCTCCGTTGGCGGCGGCATCGCCACCACTTCCTGACGGATATCCACCATTACCGTTGCCACCGTTTCCGTTTCCGTTTCTGTAGCCGCCATTGCCGCCATTACCGCCCGGTCCTCCAGACGGATATCCACCTTTCGTGAAAGACAAAGTGATTATTAGCAATTCATTTTACACGTTGTTCAGAAAGAAGTCTGTTACAATTGAATCAAGGAACAGAATAATTTGTGGTAAATGTTGAATACATGATGTCGAAAAATCTGTTACAGCAGGAGCGATTTCTACAAGATTCAAACGATCCTACTATGCGAAATGACAAAACACTGAAGAAAAGTTGAATCGTCAGAAAACCGATGAATGACAATTATAGATGATTATAGATAGATGATTATTAGGTATAATTCAATTATTACTATAGAGTTCAAAAATTCCTACAATATCAAAGTCGTATAATTAAATGAGACCTTGACATAACCTTAACATTTATGAAAATGTTAGATCAAGTATTTTGTATTCGAGAAATCTTGGTAGCATTCAGTTTAAAGAAAGTTTAAAGAAAAATTTGTCTTTTTCTGTTACCGTTGCCGTGGTCAGATCCACCGCCGTTGCCACCAGGTCCTCCTGACGGATAACCGTTACCATTGCCGCCGTTTCCGTTTCCGTTCGGACCGCCACTTGGGTAGCCATTGTCGCCGAAGTCACCTCCACCGTTGCCACCGGGTCCGCCGGAACCGTATCCACCGTTGTTCGCTTCACCCTCGTATCTAATCTGTGGTTTAAATCCATCTTGATCGGCCTCGTATTCAATGATCTGCTTCCTTCCGTCAGGAAGCAGAACGTTGAATTCTCCTTGCGCGCGATCGCCGTCTCGGGTCTCCGTGTGTCCGTAATCAGCACCGGACTGCTCATCCTTCACCTCATAAGAGAATTCGTACTTTGCCGGCTCCTAGATCATTAATCTCCGTTTTCCGGACTGATATTTCCTTACACGTTTACTTTATTCTCATTCAGCCATTTATCAGATTGACACAACAGGCGAATGAGCTTTTTATTATAGCATTAGAAAGAGAACAACTACTGTTTTAGCTTCCCATTCATATTTCTTCTTCAACGATGTGTTAGAAATTGTAGCAGTTAGTCTGCGGATGCTTAGGCCGATTCGCGGTTGTTTTATTAAAAATTGTACTTTCTTCTTTTTTCAACGGTTTCGGCATCCGTCCTCGATTGCCCACGAGTGCATAAACAACCGCAGACTAATTGATATTTAGCATAAACATTTCAAAACGATTTTGCCAAGATATAAAACAATGTTCGATCAATTTAATTCTCTATAAAGAAGTTGTACTGTGTTTAGAAGAATTTCCAAATTGCAATTTTGCACATGACCGCGTTTCACTTTCAACAAATAGTACAAAACGATCTCTCCAGTGTAAAGTAGGTAATATTTCGTAAATTGTTCACTCACGTTACTTTCTTCGTCCCCGTTGGTTCCGTAGCCACCGCCATTGCCATTGCCGTTTCCACCGGGTCCTCCGTTGGAGTAACCATCGTTGCCGCCAGGTCCACCGGCAGGATAACCACCATTACCGCCAGGTCCACCGGAAGGATAACCACCATTACCGTTTCCGTTTCCACCGGGTCCACCAGAGGGATAACCGCCATTGCCATTTCCATTTCCGCCGGGTCTTCCAGACGGATAGCCGCCATTGCCGTTCCCGTTGCCTCCAGGACCTCCCGATGGGTATCCACCGTTTCCACCCCCGTTGGGTCCTCCGGACGGGTATCCACCGTTTCCTCTGCCGCCTCCGTTTTGTCCACCCGACGGATATCCTCCATTGCCACCGTTTCCACCACCGTTATTTCCGTTCCTTCCAGGTGGTCCATAAAGTCCGGATGGTCTGCCATTATTGCCGTCCGGCGCGCCGTAGCTGCTCGGTGGCCGACCGCCATTGCCGCCGCTGCCGCCGTTTCCTCCCCCGTTCCTGCCGGGAGGTCCGTAAAGACCGGAAGGAGGACCGCCGCCATTGCCGCCGCCGAAACCGTTCCCACCTTCCGGTGGCCCGTAGCTGCTCGAAGGCCCGCCGTTGAACCCGCCTTTGCCGTTTCCACCGCCGAACCCGTTTCCTCCACCAGGTGCTCCGTAACTGCTCGACGGCCTGCCGTTGCCCGACCCGCCGTTTCCGCCGAACGGCGCCCCGTAGGAGCTGGACGGCGGACCACCGCCTCCGTTTCCTCTGCCACCACCCCCGTTCCTTCCGCCGCCGTTGGAACCACCGTTCCTCCCACCAGCAGGCGCTCCGTAACTGTTCGACAGACCGTTGCCGCCGCCGTTGCCGCTTTGCCCGTCGAAACCTGGTGGTCCGTAGCTGCTCGAAGGACTTCTGCCGCCTCCGTTTCCGCCATTTGGTGCTCCGTAGCTGCTCGAAGGAGGTCCACCACTGCCACCACCATTTGGTGTTCCATAACTGCTCGACGGTGGCCCACCGTTCCCACCGCCATTCGGTGCTCCGTAACTGCTCGATGGAGGTCCTGCGTTGCCACCGCCATTCGGTGCTCCGTAACTGCTCGATGGAGGTCCTGCGTTCCCACCGCCATTTGGTGCTCCGTAACTGCTCGATGGAGGGCCACCGTTGCCACCGCCAGGTGCTCCGTAAGTGCTCGAAGGTCCTCCGCCGCCCCCTCCACCGTTGCCACCACCAGGACCACCGCCTCCAGGTGGCAAGTACGAGTTCACCGGGGGCTCGCACCGCACCAGGCTGAGGGCCACCACGAACACCGCTAACGCGATCTGCAAGTGGACATTACATCTTTATATGTAGACTGGGGTAGAGTGATGGCGGAGACGAAAGTCGAACCTGCGATTTATTTATCAGTAGACAGCGGATTTTCAATATAAATCGATTGCAAGATAGAGAAACTAAATAGCAAGTTCTCTCGTTCTGTAATCGTTTTAATGGATTGATGATGATACACCGATGTTTAAAAATTTTAATCTTTTTACTATTTTGAATCGCAACTGTTCAATTTTGCCATAAACGCGTAACATTTGCGGTCTATTTACCAGTAGGTGGTGAAATTAATGCATTCGTGGCGATGACGAGTGCAGCGAACTGATTCGAATAATTGAAGGGAATCGACAGTGCTATTATAAGATTGTTAACATTTTCAATGCTAATTTTGGATCTGTACTTGGCACCCATGTCTTACGATTAGGGTTTGGGATTTAAGAAGATATTTGTATCTTCTGCAAATCAATGAATCTGTTGGAAGAACCTGCTTAATAGTTCGTTGTTCGACGGACTCGTCTTTTCTAATTATCGTATTACCTGCTGCTTTATGCAATCTATAAAAATTGAACGTTACAGACTCAATAAATACGTAAATAAATGAAGAAACAGTCGAGAGTACAGAGGCCGGAATACGGACACCGGCACACTACAAGTAGAACTAGCGAGCAATGGTCAGACATTGCGCGAAACTCTTCGAAAGCATCGAGGACCGAAGCGTGTCGATTCGACTTTTCCGATCACGAAGTCTAAAATGGAGAAGGTGTTCGGCACTTTCTATTAACTTTCTTGAAATTAACCGAAATTACGGATCACGAGGTACCCTTTGTATGTAGTTAAAAATGACCAGCAACTTTTAACTGTTTAATTGAAACGTTCTCCCTTCCACAGAGAATAATCCGCAAAATAGAGAGATCGATACGGACGAATTTCGCAGGCCTCTTATCGGTGTCGACGAGTATCACAAGATCACCGGAGGATTCGACCAGGAGTCCCGAAGTTCTAATTGGCCCGAGGAGAGCCGAGGATAATCGAGAGTTTCGAACATAGCGGTGGATCCCTGGAGCGATCTCATGGTCCGGAATTAAGAAGATTACGAGCGCGTCCGGGGAAGCGAACCCGGACCTCGGTTTCGAAACACAGACCGTTACCACGACGTGTCTAAACCGAATGTACAACAATCCTGTTGCGGCGCGGGCTTCATCCTCCGCTCGATGCTTATCAGTTGCGACAGATATAATTTCCCTTCGCGGGCCGCATAACCCCAGTGTTTTCTCACCTTAGACATGTCGGCGAACCGGCAGCTATGTCCCGTCGAACAATAAAACCTCGACCGTTCCCGTGGTTCCTCGTTCGCGTTCCCTCGGCCGTGTATCCTTGAGAAGGTGAGACGGAGACGGACCCGGTGCCGGGTATCACGCGAGCTACCGTGACGACGATCTCGCCTGGGTTGCCGATTGCGCTCCTGAGGACGACGACGTCGACTACCTTGACTCGTGTCGCACACCTTCTTCCACCGTGGCACGGTGTCGAGGGAATGACAAAGTTTGCTTCTAATCCGCTTTATATATCCCTGAGATTCATCCGTGTTTCTAGATCACGGTTTGGTGCAACGCGCGGCCAGGATTTACCGGCGAGGCACCGTGTAACTGTGTCACGGTGGTGTTGAATCGGCCGGTGACGGTGGTAATGGTGAAGAAGAGTGGGACCGCAGGCAACCAGCCACCTAGTGTACGGGTTCGTTCCATATTTCACGGGTTACGAATCCTATATTGTAACGCAATGCGGCGCATCATTAACTTCGAGAGCGTCGTGGCTCTCTCTCTCATCATGTCTCTCTCTCTCTCTCTCTCTCTCTCTCTCTCACTATATCTCTCTTATTCTCTCACTATATATATATCTCTCTCTCACTATGTATCTCTCACTCTCTCACTATATCTCTCTCTCATTATATCTTTATTTCACTCTCACTCTATCACCCTATTTCTCTATTTCTCTATCCCTCTATCTCTCTGTCTCGCTATCTCTCTATCTCCCTCTCACTCCATCTCTATCTCAATCTCATTCGATAGTTCTGTATCTCTCTCAATCTGTCTCTCCTCTCCTCCGCAGCCGGCCGTCTCTCTCGCTCCGCATCTTTCTCGTTCGATGGCGGATCGAGCGGACCGAAGAAGGATACAGGACTCTCCGTAAGGATTACAAGCCATCTAAGGATAGCGAACTTCGGCCGCTCGTTTTCGTTAACCGGCTTGATTAATACCAGGCTCTCGTCTTTTCTTCGCATTCGGACTTTCACGAAATTGTTCGACGCATCCGCGACTCTTCCGCGATATATGTATATATTTGTATATACATTTGTATGTATATACGTATATACATATATTGTATATGCATATACCGGTGAATAGAGACATTGGGCAATTGCTACGACCGGCTAGCTAATTACAGGATAACTACATAATTAGCGGGCGGAATGTTAGACGAGCCGTGTTTCGCGGAGCGATGATCGAACGGGCGCGACGATCAATTGGTAGCTCTCTCGGATTTCAATTGAGAACGAATCGAGCTCCCGGTGGACAAAGGGGGCCGCCGCTCTTTGAAATCTCTTTTTCGAGAAGACGATTCTTCTGGAGAATTTTGTTAAAAACTGGTCTTCTTTTTATGGAGTAGATTTTTGGGATAATTGCATACCTTTTACGAATGATTCTTAAGGAATGCGATGTGTAAAAGCTTAGGTAGGAGAACAATAATTGCAGAGTTTTTATAAGCGTTTTTTATAGAATATGATTTCTAAGAATTTAGATAAGATATCAATAATTGCATAGATAGGAGACGTGACGAAAATGAGCGGACGTTTTTGCTTCAATTGTACATGTGCTAAAAAGATTCTAAGGAATGTAGCCTGATTTATTTTTATAATGCAAGGGGTCAAACTAGCTAGAGAAGTGCATAGGGTATCTTTGGAAATATTTCCATTTCACATGAAACGGTAATAGTGAGTGGCAACGTTTAAGAATTATTATCGAGCGAGCAACGAGGACGATGATGCCGACGAAATATTGGTTCCAATTAAAATAGCGTTCGATTAATGTAATACTTATTCCTATCGAATTGTTCGCGCGTCCGTGGCTTAATCATTGTGAAAGGAAATGACTGGTATATTTAACGAGCGTTAATGGCCACTTGCCCTCAAAATACTTCGCTCTTTTCGATCATCCATTTGATTTCGCAACCGATAAGTAGCCTTCGACATGAATGTCACGGATTTGATACAGTCCAATTTCCATGTGCCGTAATATGCTGATACTTTCAATCCGATGATCAATCCGCGGCGTGTGGAACGCTGCGATCAGCGTTTCGCTATTATCTCTTCGTAATACCAATTTCTTCTGATTTGCCTGTCGAGACGTCTAAATATAATTGCTTTCCGTTCATCGTAAACGAGTTGCGCGGAAACGAGAATGATTTTGCCACGGAATTAGATGAATTCAGGTAAACCGCACGGCTGACCGCGCGATCAACTGAAACAATGTATTCTAATTGTCCATTTTGCAACCGAAATCTCGCAGGTCTTGTTCATCCTTTTGCAAACAATATTCGCTAACGTGTGATAAAATTATTTCCAATCAAGTTATTTGCAATAAAATGATTTGCAATCGGATCTAAACTCAGCTTAAAAATTTCCGAGAGGATGAGTGCGACTTGTAAAAGTGCGACTTGTACACGGTTCGATTCGAAGAGCTCCGAAACACCATAGAAGGGTTAAAAGCGTTCGCGTCGATCGTCTGGAATGGAGATATATCGAAGGCTCGATGTATCGGCCATTATTCACGAAATAAGACGTATCGTCCCCTTAACATTCAACGGCAAAAAATCCGCCATTTACGTGCACTCGACGCGCAGATCCGAAAGATTCTATAAAAAGTAAGACCGCGTAATTCGTGCGGGGAGGACTGGAAAAGGAGAGATGGCAATTAAACCTATTATGTCCCGTACGGTTAAGGCAACCGGTATGCTTTCCGTCGGCGAGACTTTCTCGTCGATGGCTCTTTTTGTTTTTTTCACTTCCCCGCGTGCACACGTCACCGAGCGCCGCGAAGGGGGTTTAGACCATCGCTGCTTAAAATGTACATACGTGAATCCCGATCGGATGCCGATCCGATGCATTTTAATCATATACTTTAGCATGGGATTATGGACGAAGCTGCACCGGCGGCGGCGGGATTCAATGAAGAGATACATCGACGTTTTAGCAAATTAAGCAACGTCGCTTACGTCATTGTTCCTTGATTAACAGACGTCATTATAGAACAAAGTAGATCGCGGATTTTTATGGAAGGCAAAAGCTGTCTTCGCCGATTGCAACTGTCTTTAAGATGTGATATAGTAGTATATACAATAATATATATATAACAATAGTATAATGTAGTATAAATAATGAGTAGACTGCGAATCTTCGTGCAGTCATGGCACATGCAGATTTTTGAAATGCAAGAAAATTTGTGAATTAACAGTAGCAAACAAAATCGACTAATTATCTCCATGATGGGAGCAAAAAGACAATTGCCACCGCGTTTCGCATGGAACGACGTAATCGACGTCTGTCGTTGCAACGATCGCGACCCGCGCGTCATCCCTTTTCGAATTTCGAGTGAATCCCGTGGCCCCCGGTTTTTCTGTCCCGCGATGCATCAACGTCTACGGCGAAATAGAACCGTCTTTATCAAGCGTAAGCCAGAAGAGTTCGCCTCCGGTCATTTATTAAATCTGAAACGGTCTCGCGGCGGTGTTGCGCGATGCGATTTATGCGGCTCGGATTCGTCGTGTCTCGTAACGCGCGAACCCGAGCATAATAAAAGCGGACACGCCGCGATACAATCGAAACTGTATCTAAAACCGATTAAGACGAATTTCAGGATTCGCGAGCACCGTAAATCTCCGCTCGTGAACGAAAAAAAAAACGGTCCAACGGCTCTCTGTGTGTCCTGCTCCCCCCGGCGTCGCCTCGCCGCGCCGCGCCGTGTGTCCGCTATCTCACTCGCGTACGATGAGCTGCTGATACAATAAACCCGTGACGCAATCTTGCATAATGTATCCCTATCTTAACCAACATCCCACGTTGCCACCACCTGTATTCAGCACGAGTTCACTGATTGCACAAACTCTCTGCATCCAGGATGCGAGCGTGTGTACACGTCGGACAGTTGAATCCGTGTGTCTGCGTGCCCTACTAATTTCGTGACGCGACAGTTCTTCTTCTTCTTCTGCCTCTTCTCCTTCGTCTACTTCTTCTTCGACGCCGTCCTCTTCCGCTTTTTTATCTATTTCGGCAGCAATTAAACAAATCAGGCTTAATTAGTCGGGCGAAATTAATTAACTACGAGAAGATGATGGACACGCGGAAATTCGTCGTCGCACGCTTTCTAAGGGGATTACCTCAAGCCATTGAAATATTAAGATGACAAGCGATACAGAATCCGCGGACGCTTATGGATTTATAGAGCTGTTTGACGGGCAACATGGAAATGGAAATGGATATACTTTCTATGGTGTGCTCGGTGATGGGAGGCGAACGGTCTACCGCGACCACGGACTCCCGTCTAATTTAATAACCAGCGTTGTTCTTGCATAAAACGCGCTTTTCCGATCGCTTTTATAACAACTAAACCGCGGATCTTTGTGCGAAATAAAAATTGTCTCAAGAATCGAGCTTTTAATTCGATAATTTCAGTCGACGAAAACGAGTAGAGTAAATGCAAAACTGCAAAAACAGATTTAAAGAACTTGATTATAATATCTATATTCCTTCCTGTTTATTAAAATTGTTAAAAAAGAAATAAATACATATTTCTGCAGCTTCTGCGCCTTTCAACGAATCCGGACAATTTGTATTTCGCACACGATTACGATGGTTTCGGCGAGCGTTCGATTAAGACATAATTAATTATAATCAAATTTAATTAATATTATCCGCGCTATTCGTAGGCTTACGTACCGTGCGTTTCATTTTGAATATTACGAAATCGGCCGAGTTATAATATTTCTCTCGGACGTGTTTCACCGGCGGACAAATAAATGCCCGCCGTAGAGAGACATCATGTGCGTGTCCAAGAGAAAAGCAAATGAGCGGGAATAAATGAAATTACGAACGGCTGAATTAACCTCGCGGGTGCTTGCTTAATAGTTTTTCCGATGATTATCTCCGACGGCGCGGCGTCAACGAGGAAAGATAGCAAATTAGTTTCGGAGATAACCGTTGCGTAAAGCAATCGCTGCTCCGGCTTACGTGCGTGCACAGCTTTCGCGGTTTTCTGCGGTTCGATTGTTCCGCCGGGACATACTCGGCTCGCCTCAAACAAGCAATTTATTATGCTCATTATACCGTGCATGCTTTCCTTCGCAAAACGCAATTCCCCTAATCGTTTCTATCTCTTAAACGCTCCGCGATTTTCATCTTTCTCGCCGCGCCGTGATTGATTCCCTATAATAAATACCTCCACGGTTAATGAAATAATTGGGCACCGGCCTTATATTTGTTTTAGCCTCCGTAATTAATCATTCGCTATTGATGGTGCACCGTATGCGGCGTAATTCCACGTCGGAACTCGTGTTCGCCGATATCGTACATATTTGTCATGAAATGTTGGTCATTTTGTTGCTATAAAAACCATGATGTATGTTATATACTGATCAATCCGCAGTGTAATATATAGTATAGTCATCGGGCGACAAGAAGGCTCCATCGCGCTCGCATCCCCCCTCCTACTGGCTGCGGCAATAAGAGGGGGAAACGCAAAGGTGCCTTCTTATCGCGCGAAGACTATACATACGTAACTATACCATGTATATAAACATATTATTATATTAATATTATTACTATATTATTATATTTAATATAGTACACATATTATATAACATATTACAACTAGACTGCGGATTGCTATGTATTCATGGTAAATTCTCGTAGAAAAGTTAAAAAGGCATCTGGCCGGTTCGACTAAGTGAATTGAAATGGAATAAAATGATCCAGCGTGGATGTACTCTTGGAAACGATAACGTGTAGGCGGTCGATCGTAGAAACGCCACGTGTGCGACGTACTTTTAAGGAAAGATGGCGATGCGGGGTCTCGCAAGACCGAAACGCCGGGTCCGCGAGGAATTTAGCAATTCCGCGCACGTTATCACGATATCACGAGCGATCGTCTGCGGTGATAGTTTTATCGGTGGATATGCACATTATAATGGGGTGCATCCGTTCTAAACGGCGGCCATTTATTCCGATGAATCAGAGCGTGCTTTCTCTGGCCAAGCAGACGCCGCGGATCGCGATCTATACGTGTATACCTGTTCGATATCGCCGCGCCGGCATAATCGGAGGAGTTTCACCACTTCTCTCTCTCTCTCTCTCTCTCTCTCTCTCTCTCTCTCTTTCTCTCTCCGTTTGATCTGTGAAAGTGTTGGTGGCCTGAAGATGAGCGCTCGTGCTACAGTTAGGTAATGTTCTTTTGCCCGATCTAATTTACTGTCCCTACATCGATCTACAACTGTCTCACCGAATTGCAACATCCGCGCCGTTAACGATGCAATGCGCGGTTAGGCGCTTACGCTTTTGATATAACGCGGCTAACTTATTGCCGGCGAGGAACGCGTAGACCCGTCGCGATCCTCTTCTTCGCTCCTATTCGCCTCGTTTCGTATCATTCCGTTCTGCTTCGTTTTCCGCGGTCCGATGACACGAAATCATTTTTCATGTACTGCGAACACGGCGACGGCGATCGTCATGATCATCATCATTATAATCATCGTCATCATCATCATCATTATCATCATCATTATCATCATCGTCGTGATCACGATAATTAGAGCGATTAGACAGCTGGCATTTTATTAGGTTTCTTCGTTTTACGGAATAGTTGCCGGCGTTTAACGGCTGCTACCTGGCTAGACATTCTTCGATAATTATCCGCGAGTTAAATAACGATTGCGCACTAATTGCTGAAGGAGGCATCGATTTCAGGATGATAGAATTATTAGCGCCGACGTGGGTTTGGAGGCGATTGCGTTTGTAGTGCATTTGGGTCTGCGGGTTTTATTATATTTTATCTATTTTACCTTCTGTTTTTATATCTTTATTTTTACTTTTTTATAGCTTGAGAAAACAGAGTCGGTGAACTGGATTTGCAAAAGGGTCAGTTATTTAATCTGTGGAAGGGTGAATTTAAATTGCTGAAGGGAGCAGATTAATTCGAAGTGCAAGAGGGTGAATATAATTATCACATGAAGTGAATATAATTATCAAATGAAGTGAATATAATTATCAAATGAAGTGAATATAATTATCAAAAAAGGTAAATGGAATTATCAAAATTCCCTCGACCGAAATATATTTCTTAACTAATAATTAATTTTCGTAGGAAGGAAATGCAGCATCGCATGCGTGGCCATCGCAACCCTCGACGAGCTGTGAAATCAGAATCGCTGGGGGCATATCGATAGCACACTTACCGATGAAGAAATGAAGCGGTTCCTGTCATCGTATCCCCTGCAGTAACGTCCCGAGTGCAAGAGGTTAATTTCTATAATCTGACGTTGAGCAACGTCCCGACGAGGGTCTCTTCCACCGTCTGCGAACGGTGAGATTAGGCGAGTGGCCGTCGCGTACGATTGGAAAAGAAACGAACAACAGGATTCTCGCTTCTACTCGCGCGATCGTTCGCAAATTGTTCGCGCCGTTTGCTAACGAAGTCGAACGTCACCTTGAAGTCGACGTTGCGAATAGTTCGTCGGTCTTCTAACACGGAGTTCAAGGCTGTTTCGTTCGATGGAAAGCGATCGTGCCGAATAGAAAGGGATATGATTGTGATAGAAAAAAAGCTGAGGTCCTAATTTGTCTATCGAGAAGCCTGACATTGAGAAAAAATTGCGTCAGTTTCGGATGTGGAGCAGATCGGATTCTTCTGTTCCAACATCTTGTTAATAACAATGTAAAGGGCAATGTTCCTAGTCAAGAGGAAAGATAGAATTAAAAATGGATCGAAGACATTTTGTTAACAAAAATATAAAGGACGATGCTAGTCGAAAAGAAAGGCAGAATTGTAAATGGATCGTGGATGTTTTGTTAAGAACAATATAGAGGATCACTACGCAAATGGTAAAGAACGGTAATCTTTAAGCATACATTTTTATTGTACTTGAAATTCAGTTTCTGACACAATAACTTGCTGTGCGTTCTACATATGTTATTTTATATCGGAGGTGCATTATAACGACTACGACTGCAAAATGCCGGAATGATATAAACTATAGCCAGATGTTGCATTTATTTTTGGGGTTCATTGGAGTACCTGCCGCACACTTGAAGGATTCGGCGAAGCCGTTTATATTCGACACCGAACCGATCACACGGAGACGTCCGGGGCTGTGCACGTCGTACTTGCTGCTTCTCTTCAGATCATCCGGGTCCTGAGATTCGCACCACAACTGCAAAGACCATTTAAACAAAATTTAAAAAATTCAATTTTTTAAAAAGGTACTAATATCTCTCCTACGCATAGTTTCTTAATTAAAGCTATGGTTCTGATGAATAGCTTACATTGGCGAAAGCCAAGAAGAACGTTTGGTTGTTGTTAAACTTCTCCAATCCTGGTAATGCTGGGTCCGGCTTGTTGCATTGTCTTAGTCTTCGGTGATAAGCCCTCCACACAGCCTCCAGGCCCATCGTGTCGGCGATATTCTCGCCGGCGGTTTGGTTACCGTAATTCTAAAATTGATCGTGGCATTTCAGATATTAATCACGGTTGCTATACTATTTCTTAGTATTTTTTACATAGAAATAAAATAGTAGAATAAGTTCTACTTAAAAAACACCGAGGATTCGTTGAAGTTGGAATTAATATTGTGGAAGATTTACCTCAACCTTGAAATCCTCCCCTTTGACAATGTCGTAATTGTTGAACTGTTGAACGAAACATTCGGCTCTTTTGTCGTAAGATTTCGCCATGGCAGACAGCCATTCCGTGGGCTCGCCTTTGCGGTTATACAAATGGCCTGCAACGTAATTAATTAATAAAAAAATAGAAAAATAGAAAAATAGAAAAATAGAAATTCACGTTTTTTAATTTTTCCAACTAGTTGCAATTTTTGAACGAATATAAAAAAGTTATGTCCTTCAGAAAAAAGTGTTAATGATAAAAGATTTATAAAAGAGTTTTAACTCACCAGAATCGTCGAAACCGTGATTTACCTCGTGGCCTATAATGCTTCCAATAATGCCGAAGTTTAAGTTCCTGTATTAAAAAATTATCATTGTCAACGTCTTCATTATTTTATAAATTCAATTTAGATATTCCATAATATAAAAAATAGGTGTCCCAAATTATTTACCATGGCCTGTTCGCAGCAAAGAAGGGGTTTTGGAGATCGGCAGCGCTGATGGCTGCGTTAAAGAAAGAAAGTTTTCTTTTAAACGGTGAAACATGATACAAGTATTTAAAAACATTTTATGAATTCATTAATTTCATTTTATTATCATTATTTATTTTTTTCAGAGTTTATTTCGTTCTAATTGATCTCATTTTGCGACTATACGAACCTATGACATTTTTACTTGGCATAAAGAACGCGTTCACCATCAATGGATCCATAGATAGTCTGCGAAGAATTATAAAAATTTAGAAAAAATTTAAAAATAGAATTGTGGTTAATAGTCTTGAAGATCAAATCTTACGGGGGCATCTCTTCCGCAACTATTAGACTTCGAAGGTCCCTCCATTTGATATATCTTATATAGTTCAGCACATTCTCATAGAAAGATGGGCCGACCGTGAGCTGTAACAATTAATGTTAATCTATTATTCTTGATCTCGATTTTAAAATTATTTCTAAGGAAACAAAGATCGATGCGATCCTATAAAATCTTCAATGAATCTTAAAATATCTTTTACTATTATATATCGGTCAAAAATAATCAACAATATAGACATTTATTTTTTAAGAAATTTGGCTAAACAATTCTCAATAAATAAATTGCTACTGCAGAGTCAAGTTACCCCTTGGAAGTAGCGCTGGACCATTGTTTCATTTTTATACCAATCGGGGGAGCCGACAATGTGCTTCAGATGCACCAATTTGCTCAGAATAAAATGTTTCGTGTCCTCGTCCAGCCAGGTTGACTCCTTGATTTGATACTCGACTTCTTTTTGTATGTCATCGATCATGTCCCTGGCCTATATTGTCAACAAATGGAGACGAGACGGTCAGAATTTAATTTATTATTATATATATTATACTTTATTATTACTTATTATTATTATATATATTATTATATTTTCAGACATTGAGTTCCCGAGGCTTCCGAATTCCATTCGAGCGACGAAAAATCTTCGAACTTGGGCGTGAAAAGATATTAACGTCCGCGGCTGCTTACCATTCTATCCAGCTCTTGCGGGAAATGCTTTTTGGCGTATTCGTACCCGACCACGTCGGACAGCTCCACTTGCGTGCACTCTTCGTGCCTGTAAATAAATGAAACAGGGGTAAGACTTAGAATCAATCGACAGAATCTCGTAACTACTTCTTCCTATCAGGTCGAGTCACAAATAACTTCCGGTGCGGCTAGTTTTTGCTTTCGCTAAATAGATAGGGGTTCCAAGTAAATGAGATAAAAAAATAGATCCTAGAAAACGTAGAGAAATAAATATAACAAACAAACAAAAACGAAAAAATAAATAAAAGATAAATTTTAAAAAGATGAATAAATATGTGATAAGAAAATTGAAGTTATTTATGACTCGGCTAAATAATTTTGAGAAACTGTGAAACAGTGCCTATTTGTAGATGGCATGGGTTCCCAATCTTTAGACAAGTCTTGTAGATCTTCTGATGTGATAACTCCTACTGAGCTAATGAAGAGCCAGTGAATGTAATTAACTGTAACAAACGAGGTACATAGTGTTATTCCGATGAATTAGATCGACGGTGCAATTGTTGAAAACAGAGTTAAATGTTCCGTACCGATAGTTTCAGGCGGTGTTTCATTGAGCAACTTATGGAGCTCCTCGTAATATTGCGGCTGCACTAACGTAATCTCTATATCTTCCTCGATTTCCACTCCCGCCTCGCTGAACAGCTTCTCTATCTTCCTCTTCCAATTGATCTAAACATTGATCAGCCACGTGTTAGGAAGGTCGCATAAAAGGAAAACGCAATAGAGAACACTGTGCATCCGAAACTGTCTTCGCGCCCCCCATTTTGAAACGTCAGAACGAAACTCTCACCCTGCTGTGCTGCTTATAAGGTCCCAAACCATCGTACCAGTTCTGGAATTCGCTGAGCGTCGTGTTCTCCAGTGCGAAATCTCCTAATGAAATCTAAAAAGCCAAGGAAACACGATCCAAATCGATTTTAAAAGAGACTAATATCATCGGACTGCGGATTTCATGCGATTATGAGAGCATGTGAAATTTCCAACTAGTAAAAAAATGACTAAAGAAAGAAACGTCTAAACGACTACTTTTTTTGCAATAAACACAGAACATTTTTATTTCGCATAAAAATCCGCAAACGACGTCGAGATGGCTTAGATCGTTTACCTCTCCCATTTTAATCATGAACTCGATAAGGTCGTCGGTGCCTTTCTCTATCTTCTTGCGCGACACCTCCATGCCTCTGACCTTCGACAGTGCGATCGCCACGGTCAGTATATACTCCCGCAACTTCTCCTTAATAGCCTCTTCATCCTCCTCTTCCTCGTCCTCGTCCTCTTCCTCTTCCTCTTCCTCTTCATTAGTTTCGCCGTTCTCTTCCTCGTCGTCCTTTCCATCATCGTCGCCATTATCCTTTCCATCATCGCTGGTGTCAACGTCATTGTCCTCGCTGTTTTCCTTCTCCTCGTCATCGCCCTTCGGAGTCTCCTCGGTCTTCTCCTCGGTCTTCTCCTCGGTCTTCTCCTCGATCTCCTCATCCGCCATCTTCCTCGCGACATGGTGAACTCTGTGTTGAACTCTCCTCTTACCATGAACCCTCTCCATTCCGTGTCCGCGCTGATGGTCGTCCCTCCTATTGTTCCTGTGTGCTACTCGCTTCTGGTCGCGCGCCCTCTTGGCACCTGCGACGTCGCTCTTCCCGGCACGTTTCGGATCACTCTTCCCCGCGGTGGACTTCTTCAGATGACTCCTAGGCATGTGTCTATGCACCGGCGACTTCCTGCCACTCTTCCGCGACTTCCGCTGGACTCCCTGCTTAGAGTTCCGCTTCTTCAGGCTGTGTCGCCTACGCAGAACGATCTCCTTAACGATGTCCCTTTTCGGCCTCCTCCCCATGCTCTTCTCGCGATGCCTCCTCGCGACGCTGTGCTTGCTGCTCGACCTTCTACCGTGGGCCAGTTTCTTGCTCCTTCTTCCGGATACCTTCTTCATTCGGGCGACTTCCTCCGACTCGTCTTCCGGTTCGGCGTCTTCCTCGATCCCTTCGTCCTCATCCTCGTCCTCCTCGCCTTCGCCGGTCTTAGGGATGTCTTTCTCCTTGCTACCTTTCTCCTGGCTACCCTCGCCGCTCTCGTTGTTCTCGTCGCTAGTGTCCGAGCCGTGGTAAATGTCCGGGAGGAGCTGGTAAATCCCCCACACCAAGTGCGGCGTGTCGATCTGAGATATTCGGAAGAGTTAAATATATTAAAAATTAAATATATTGTTTTAAATATATATTAAAAATATCTGAAATATCGGGGCGCTGATTCTTAATGAACCTCCCTGTGTGTGTACATGTATCTCGAAAGAATATATTAATATTTTAAATTTATTATACTATATATTACATAAATAATAATAATACTAAATTAAAATATAATATAACATATAATGTAATAAATTAAAAATATTAATATATTGTTTCGAGATGTATGTATATGCAGAGGGTGGTTCATTAAGAAATAGCGCTCCTATATTTCCGAATTATATTTTAATTTATTATTATTATTATATATAATGTATATATAATAATAAACTAAAATATAATACAGTATATAATATAATAAATTAAAGATTTATTAGTCGAATTAGTCTATCTGTTACTAAACGCTTAGTCGTACCACTAAAGTGTCGTTGCCCTCCATCGACAGCTGAGCGACAATCAAGTCGAAGAAAGCACTCCATCCCGTCAGACGTGCAAATTGGTCATCAACTACCTGCCAGCTGTATATGCGTTGGTTCCATTCCCCTGGCTCCATTATCAACGGCCAACCACCATGTCTCCACAATGTAGTGACGAGGGGCTCGAGCGTTGTATCCTCTGACAGATTTATTAAATAATGCATTTAATCTTTTATACGAAGGTATTTCGTTGCAAAAATAAGACTAAAACGTGGGATAATATTTGTTTCAGTGGGGGCTCCGCCTTCGGGCAAATTAGGCTGCGAGGAAAGTAGTATGGAATAGGAGCCAAGTGGCGCGTCTGGCCATGACATATCAATTCTACTTCTCGTTATACTAAAAGCCACGCGATCTTCACGCGTCTCAATTTCAACTCGATTTTCTCGAAGACATAGCTTTCGATGAAGACATGCTATTCTGTTTTTTTGTTTATTTTTGTATGTGGAATGTACACCCCTCTTTTGGTTCTTCTGCCACCCTCTGTATGACCAATGAAAGAAATTTATCGAGTGGATTCGCCGTGTACGTGTCAGCCATGTTATTTTAATTATGAGTAAATTAGACAATTTGTTAATCAGATATTTTGATAAAAGTACGCGTATCTGAGTTCTTCTTTTACAATTGCTGAATGAGTAACAAGTGTGCGAAGTATGAAATAAAAAAAAAGTACAAGTTACGTGAAAGTTTCGAAAAAATAGAACACATTTCTGTATGATAATTAACGAAATTCTGGTAATTACCTCGATTTATACAGCTCTTGTACCATTTCTTAGCCAGCTTCACGGCGAACATGTCGTCAGGTTCGATCGGAGATTGCATGAGGCCTGCGAATGTTAAGTATTTAATGCTGTAGTATCGTCTGTAGACTGCTTTCAGCCAAAACAATAATTAGTTATTGAGAATGTAGCACGAACCTTCAACTTGTTTGTTAATTTTGTCCATTACCATTCCCCACAGACTCGGGTATGACGAGGAATTGGACTTACGACTCTCCTCATCCCACTTTCCACATGCGTATTGGTAGAAATCCTCGCAAGGATCGACGGACTCATCGATGCCGGATTTGATTGTCTCGGCTATTTTTAGAAAAACATAGCGTATGGATTTTGCGCTTAATAACTATATTCAATAGTGAACATATCTTTATAACAACTCTATATCTTGGAAGGGAATTGGATCTTGAAGATGGTATTACGCACTTGAAAGTACTTACCAATCAACTTGCACTCGTCGGACTCGCATACCGAGCTTGCTTTCGTCTCCTTTGCATTGGCAGCTTCGCGTTTCGCAGCGAACAAACTCTCCAAGCCGAAGGGGTAATCCCGGAAGGATGGGGTGGCGCCTATAACAGCCGCGATGGACGCTCTAGAATAATAATAAATATTAATCGAACATTCAGGCGTTAAAAGTGCAATTATTCAATAAATAAAAGAATAGAGTTTGAGCCTTAGAAAATGGATAAATATTTCACGAATGAACTAGCTAGATAACAACATTTTTTAATGAATGGATGAATGAACGAATTTAAATGAATCTATACTTACAAAATCAAAATCCGAATCATTTTCGCAACGTGATTGAAGGCCGATCTTCGCGATAGCAAAGCCGACTTACCGATAGGTCGGACACTCTTTCTTTTCGCGAAATGCCCGGAGAAGATTCTGTGCGAGCGTTTTATACGCGTGAAATAGGAAGGAATGATTTGATAGTCTTAACACTGTACTACGATAATGGAAACGCGGAATCGAAACAGGCAGAAGTAGTGCATCCTCTGCCCTTGTGAATCGTACAGATAATTTATCTAGTTGTAACGAGTTGCCACCCAGCAATTGTCAATGAAATTCTATTTCCTTCCGGCTTGATAAAAATGATTACGTTCGTTGCCAAGGATTTAATGGAATGATAACAGATATTATTAGCGAACCAAAGGTGAACTGTCCCTATTTATGTGTACGACAAGTGATAAAAGTTATGCGCGAGTTATTATCATTGAAATGAAAAAAAATGAGAATTTTTAACACCTCGTAGTTGTTGTTTATTTATTGTTTGATTACAGTTTATTTAAGTAGGATCACTTCCAGATACATCTGCGTATATACAGTTTTGTCTTATGTTTAATTTCACCTATTGTTCCTAATATTTGTTATCTTAGTATTTGCATTTTTCTTTGTTTTTTGTTTTGGTATAAGTCATGGTCATCGATATTGTTTAATATTAAATGAATTGCAAACAGCATCGAATTATGTTTCTTGTAATTGTTTGACAGCAAATGTAAATAATAGCGAATAGTAGAATTCATTTACAACTATTACAATTATTTTCTATGAGAATTTATTGTATGGTATTATATACTATTGGAAAATTCAGTTCTAAATGTTACTACTTTTTGTCGAACACCAATGACAAAATAATAAAAAATTGACTTAAACAGAAAAATAGTGCTATGGACTATTAAACCAATTAAATAAACTTTTGATTTATGAATTACTTCTCACAAACATTTTGTTCACTAAAGAATGATAATATAGTTAAGATAACATAGTTAGTTAATACAATTTACTGTGTTGGAATATGAATGACGATAGTACAGGTAAAATTATAAATTCAGTATCATCGATATTTTCTTCTTGCAAATGCAGATTTTTATTATTCAATAAATCGTAGGATACAAATATATTGGTATCTGCTTGTCGACGCAGACTACACTTCAAGCCTCATTAAGATATCCATTTTTACCAAATTATTTGTATAATCATTACAGAAAAAGCTAATAACTAAATTGAGAGAGAACGATTGGAAAACAATTCAGAACGAAAAATGCGGGAGGTTTCTATTGGATCTTCCAGTAAAAACAATGTTAACATTCTCAAAATCATCTACTATCTACTTTGGTAAAAATAATATTAATCTCGAAGATAATTATGTTATTTCCATATGTTGCACTTCTTCTCAGGGTTCATGGGGCTTCCTTTCGGACAGTGATAAGCTTCCGCGAAATCTTCGGAGTTGGACAGAGATCCGATCACTCTTAACGGAGCTAGACTGTGCGAATCACGCTGCAGTCGCATCTTAATCTTGTCCAGATCGTAAACTGTACACCACACCTGTAAGTTTTAAAAGAACATACAATCTATCGCATTCTTGGTGTTCGTTCATCATTATTAATTAATTTTCGTCATCACTTACATTTGCAGCAGACAGGAAGAACATTTGATTGTTGGTGAAATTCTCCAAACCTGGTAACATGGGGTCAGGGACCTTGCAGTTCCTTTGCCTTCGTTGATAGGCCGCGAACACAGCTTGCAAGCCCATCGAATCCGCGATATTTTCGCCCGACGTTTGGTCCCCGTAATCCTAAAATTGCATAGTGGAAATCGTGACTAAACTATAGCTAAATCTCTGTATATATACACGCTGTTTCACGCTGGAACTTTTATTAGACGAAATTAGAACAAGTTCTACCGGTATTTGAATATTCGCGGTCCTATTTTCATTCACGCTGTATCTGTTAAATTGTTCTATGAAACAATTAGCTCTTGTCTCGTATGCACTGTCCGCTGCAGCGGACAACCATGCCGCGTACGAGCCGTGTCTATCAAACAGGCGACCTAAAATCGACCAATCATAGATCAGTATTTATTTTCTTGAAACTTTGCTCTGCAGAATTTTGCAATTGTTCACCCATAGTGTCGAATCCATGATTCACTTCGTGCGCCATTATGAATCCTATGATGCCGAAGTTAGTGTACCTGCGTGTGAAAATATCGTTTTATATTGTACTTAAACAAAGTACAGAATTCTCTCCAAAAATGGCAAAATCATCTCTACCATAACTGGTGACATTTTGTTACCACCGTTTGAAAGAAAACCTCGAATCTCTGAGCATATTTATTTCTCAATCGCTATCCTACTCTACGTTCGTAACGCTACGAAGAACGTAGTATCTCTTCTATAACTGTATCTCTGCGGACTCGAAGCTGTGCCAGTTATGGAGAGGGTACAGTAACTGTTGCTTACCATGGTTGTTTGGGATTGTAGAACGGACTCTGAAAATCTGCCGCTGTTATTTCTGTGAAAAGTATAAGAACCTTGACCTTATGTTATTTTCACTTATGCTATTTCTGTCTATTTCGTTGCATTCACCTAAAAATAATGCATTTCAACTAGCAACTTACCGAGAGTATTTTCAAAAGGCATGTAAAAGGCGTTCACAATCAAAGGATCTATGTAAGATCTGCAAGTAAACGTTTATTTTTTATTATAAAACAAAAGCTATTCGAAAACTTTTATTCCACTTTCGTGTAGCATAAGATATTAAAACGTATGTCAAAATTCAGAATAACTTACTCATATGCGTTCTCTGTGTCATCGTTGATGTGTTTCAGGCTTACCCGTTTAAGGTGTCTCGTTATACTCATCATATTCTCGAAATGAGAGTGGCTGATGCTGATCTAGAGTTCAAAGGAAGTTTATGTACTTATACGTTTACACAATGTACGAGTTACAATTTTATGTTCAACCTACGCCTTTGAAATAATTTGTCATAAGCGTGCGGTTTGCATAGATAGACGGATAACCGATTAACTTATCCATGAACACTAATTTGGTCAGTATGAATTCTCTGGTGTCATCGTCCATCCAAGTCGACTCCTTCACACGATATTCGACTTCCTTTTGAATGTCGTCGATCATATCTGTAGCCTTCAACAATTGATAAATAATCACTGCTTTTATAGATCACAATTGTTTAATTATAGATGCAATCAATACCGCTTTCTTCCAGTCATCAGAGAAATATCGTTTCACGTATTCATATCCCAAACAGTACTTCACGAATAAATCTTCCATGCATTCGTCTGATCTGTGAGAAAATGCAGTGTTATTCGTTATAAATAATTGGAATGTATCTGTTTAAATATACAGATTATTTAAACCAAATGACACGCTGTCATACATATTTATACGCATTCATATATAGCATATTATATACATAATGTATAAATATATATATTTTTTATAGGTGAAAAAATAATAAATAAGAATAAAGGAAAGCGAATGGAATACCTTTTCTCAGGTCGTTGCTCATATCTGTTCCACTTGTAATAAAAGTCTGCCATCTGATCAGTGGTGGCTTTTATCGCTCTCGTTATAAAGTTCCAATGAATATAATTCACTACATAAAATCGTTCAAATAGATTGCAGTTATGAAACTATAATATATAATACAACACGTAAGCTCTGTTTCCGTACCAATAGTTCTACTCGGTGTATTATCAAGGAACTTGCGAAGTGCTACGAAAAAATCATCGGATGGGATCACGATCTCCGTGTCGCCATCAATTTCCAACCCTGCCATCGTACCTAGGTTCTTCAATTTCGCGGTCCAATCTATCTACAAAAGAATCGACTAACGGTGACAAACAGTGAAATAACCGTGAAACATTAAATTAAATTGAATTAAATTGTCGTCCCAAAAATATTTCAAATTTCTCCACAGCTTTGATGCAAGAAGACACGACATCTACTTACTTTACCGTTCTTCGTGGATGGTTTCAAGTCGTCGTACTTCTCTTGGAGCTCTCTAATCGTGCTATTCTCCATATATTCGGTGTAATACATCAACTGCAAGAGTCATAATCAATGTACAGGGTGCTCCATCAACAACAAAGTTGAGTGCTAAATGAGAAACTACCTTTAAGACAGTCAGCTGAAACTTTAGCAAATCGTTGATGTCTTTCTCAATCCTCTCCTTCGGTATCTGGACATTCATGGCTTCGACAAGCGCCATGGTGACGTTAAACACGTATTCTTTAAATTTCTCCCTCACCTCCATCACCTCCTTCAACTCTTCTTCCCTGCGTTTCTCCATCTCATCCTTACTATCTTCATCGTCGGACCAGTCACTGCCACTATCTTCGTCGTCCTCGTCATCGACACCGCCACCACTGCCGCTATACTCGTCGTCATCTCCATAGTCATCATCGTAAACATACCTTCGATTCCCATTGTGATTGACCTCTTCATCTTCGGCGCTACCGGCGTCGATGTATATGTACCTCTTAACATTTTGATCGGTTTTACTCTTTTGTAAGTGATTCGGCCTTGAACGGGTCTCCTTGTTACGAAGAACTCTTCGATTCTCGGCTCTGTTACGTTTGTGAAGCGCTTTATGGTGAACTTTCGATCGAATCGCCGCTCTTTTCGTTCTTCTCTGTCCGACATGTTTCTCGTCGCTCGGCTTTCTGTTACCGTACTTTCTCAGGTCGTGTCTCAATCGTTTCTTAATGCTCTTGATCATCCTGTTCCTCTGCGTATCCTCCTCGTCGTTATCCTTCTCGTGGTCTTCTTCGTGATCGTCGCCCTTGTCATCCCTCTCTTCGCTGCCACGCTCTTGACTACCATCGCGACCTTCGTCGCCCTTCTCGATGAAGTAGTCGCTGTAATGGATAAGACGATACGTACTGTATGGCAGATCCGGGTCTTCAATCTGAAACAACGCTAATTATTTTCTGCACAGTACATTTATAAATGTAGAATAATGTAGAATAAATTGTTCGAATACAATTACCACTAAAAATAATTGTTTGGACTCCCAATCCCACGGCGTGGAAGCGGTCATCCCGTATAAACTGTTTTCACCTATTAAACCAGCGTAATAATCATCCACGTATTGCCAACTGTACAACTCGTCGTCCCACTCGTCTTCCTCCATTATCATTGGCCACCCTCCGATCCTCCAAATTGTAGCGATGAGTGAATCGAGTCCTATTCTTTCCAACTTGTCTGCAATTTAGATAGTTCAATCAAAAGATCTCGAATCTATTATACAGAAAAATCGAATCTCCTTTGCTAAAATAAATAGTACCTGATCTAGTACCTTAATTACTAAAATAATTCCCGTGAAAATAATAATTCCGTATACGTGTAAAATTAAATCTAATGTATGACAATGTTTGATGTCAGATAAATTGAATAAATTGGAACGAAGAATCGATATTATTTATTTAGCAAAATTGTCAATTTTCCCATAGAATGAGAAGTTAATTGCAAGTATTACCTAAGTCCATGCAAGCGTTGTATGACTTTCTAGACAGTTTCAAGCCCAGGAAGTCATCGGGTTTCGGTTTTTCTTGCAGCATATCTAGAAATATAATAAATCTTATTATTCTTATTATCGTAATAATATATAAAGATAAATGTTTGGATAGATTAAAATCAGATCTGTTTTTGTATAGATATACTACTCGATACAATGTCTGACCATTGCTCGTTGTTACCACTTATTCGAAGCGCGGTGCAATTCGCTTTTCGCGACTTCGTTACCCATAAATAACCAAATTGCAATTCAATTTTTCTGAAAACGAAGCTGCTTGCTCTAAAAACGTTAGTCCATTTTCTCGAAGTGTTTTAAAGGAACCAATAGAATCAGCTCATATTGCGGTGAAATCGACGAACCTGAAATACGCTTTTCCACCACAGCATTCGCCTTTTCCATCGGGCTCCAAGCTTTTTCGCCTTCGGGGAGGGGATTGTGTTTTGCCCAATTCCCACACGCGTAGTCGTAGAAGTTTTCACACGGATCCACGTCTGGGTTCATGCTCTCGGTCATCATCTTCGCTGTTGAAATTAAAGGCAACAACACGGCATTACTGAAACGAGGATCGGTATCTTCCAAATAAACCTTCGAATATTCATGCAAAACAAACGTCGTCCACGCCGAGAACCTAAATAGAAAGTTTTCCCCGTGTTAAACAACTTTAGTAGGTCATAAATAAAACAGCCATAGTTCTAAATAAAAAAAGAAATCCGCTCACGAGCGAACGAAGCTACCGAAGGGTCGCGCGATTGCGAAACGATGATTTCGTACGCGCCGGATGGAATTGGAGCAATAAAATAATAAAACGCTTCTGCTTGAAAAGAAAACGACGGCTCGGAAAATTTAGTGCGTACCGGAGACGTCGCGGCATCTTTTTCCGTGGCCGAAAGTGAGAATCGTATTGAATCATCGCACTCTTTTTAATAGGCTCGATTTATTACGCGAAACCGGTTGTTTAATAGCCAAAGTAATGCTCGGACCGATGTCCCGACTGGTCTCCTGTGCTTGCGTAACCAGAAAATTTCATCGCGCAATTAAACCAAGAAAACGCTGGCTCCCTTACCGAGTGCAACGCAGTCCGATGTTTCACAAAGCGACCGTTCTTTCGATTGTTTCGCGTCCGGCTGGCCGTCCGCGCCGAACAACCATCCTAATTTGGAAGAGTAATCCCGAATGAAGGCGGTGCTGCCGGTAATAACGCCGACGAACGTCCTGCGAATACAAGAATTCCCGGATCACTGTGTCGAGATGAAACGATAACGAGAAAAACGTTGCTTACAGGATCCACAAAATCCGCATCATTGTCAAATTTGGAGCCAGACTGCGGATACTACATGCAGCCCTCCTGCACGCAGAGTGAAGAAGACGTCACCGGCGGTAGTGATTTTATAATTCACGCGAAACGGAAAGACCCTGGCGTTGCTGATAGCGCGCCTTTTTTATCAATACTTATCGCGTAACAATAAATGCATCTCCTATGTCCGCGATACTCTCTCGTCCTGTTAATTGTTAACGCTTTTATTTGTTATCCTTAATTATTAACGCTTCCAATCGCTGTCCTCGCACCGTGAATCGTTAACACTGTTCTCGATGAAATTATCATGAATAAAGAGGAGTATCTCTGGCAGAACGGATGTTCTTAATCTGTAAAATACGCTTGTCAGTGGATGGAGACGTAACGATTAAATCAAGATATGTTTCAGGTAGAATACAGCGAAAGTATCGGCAAGTTCGACTTGATCCCGGCTCCATGGAGATGCATTGAGATTATAGAAATACTGATATTGGAAATCGCGAAGCGGTCGGGAAGGATGTCCAATCGTGCTCCACGGTAGGCGTTGTATCAGCGCGGAAATAGAGCGGTTATCGTTCCATGCTGCTGTTACAGCATTGCATATTAGTTATCTCGGCGAAGTAGCGGTAACAGTGGTGGGTAAATGCGTAACACAGGATGTTCCTTCGGAATGCGAACACCTTGACAATCGTTCCGTGACATCATGCGAAGGTACAAGTAAAAGTGAGCAGCCACGTCGTAATCGATCCGTGATCCGCCGAATCCTGAAATACTTTTCGTTCGTTGTAATTCCAGCATCCGGATGAGCCGCCACGGATCGGAGAAACGGTAGCATCGCATCGTTCGATGCGCCAACATTCGAGCGCAAGGACTGCGCAATCTTATTTTTCATCGGGGCCAGAATAAGCCGAGCAGCGAGCCGGCTCCGTGGTGGCAGTCTCCAATCTGAAAATATATTGCAGAAATATACCATGTTAACAACGTTGCCGCGCAGACAACGGCAGAATGTGTCGGCGACTGGATATCCGTGACAGGAGAGAGTAAATCTGAAGCAGTAGCTGACTGTTGCCCGATCGCGGATCGCTTCGACGCTGACACGGATAAGTGAAATGAAATTCATCGATTCGAAGACGAGACAGCCGCGGCTCTGATCGGAAAGTTATGCAGAAATTGGAAGCGCAGCCTTAAATAGCGACGCGGAACTTTTAATTTTATTCGCTCGAAAGCCTCGCCGCATAAGTATACAACGTAACGTTGTATTTTATACTGGACAACTTATATTTTTGCATAAATATGTTAATGTATTTATTATAGAGTTTACGTATTTATTTGTTAATTTCAATTTCAATTTAATGACCACGGCGAAGCAGTCTGATTTATAGCTAGCAAAATATACCCTGTCCAACAATATTGCTTTTGCCTAAATTGCAATTTGTATTGGAACAAAACTGCTTAGATTATTTGTTAATCGATCGCCGTGGTTTCTTGTGAACAATTTTCGATACGTATCTGTAAACAGATTAACGCGTTTAACGTAACATTCGCTTCACGACGATGTGAACGTAAAAGCGGGTGATCGCGATGGGTGAGAGTGAGTAAAAGGATCGTAATCGCGATCGTCATCCAAGAAGTGAAGCACGTGCGAGAATGAAAGTCCTTGTGGGAAACGGTATGCGTGAAACGATGAATCGAAAGGTTTTATTAAAAGCCGATTCCGAGCATCTTGTAACTTCTATTCCCCTTTGCGAAGATGGCAAATACGTTCGAATGATGAAACGATTGTATAATTAAATTTCAAAACATTTCATTGGAATCAAACAATTTCGTGAAATGCAAGCGGAGGCTCGCGGAGCTGATCTTTTGCGTTCGGGTTTTATCATTGGAAAAACTCACGGTAATTTAATCGACAGGAACACGTATTTGCATAAATTTTCCGAAGCTGCGTAGATGTATGTTATTAACTTCCCGCGTCATGTTGAAAACGCTGAATGTCTAGAATATTTAAAAGAAAGCTTTAATAATTATCGGAAAGAATAGAAAACATGGGCTAAATAAAAATATTAATTATTTTACACAAAAATAGACGATTCGGAAAGAGCAGATACGATTATTCAAGTTTCGCGGCTCGTTTCTATAGTTGCCGATTGTCAACAATTATAAAAACAAGAAGCAAGGTTCGAATAATCTTATCTCCTTTTTCCAAATTGTCCATCTTTGTTTACAAGCTGAAGGACAATTGGGGAGTATCTACTGTATTTCTAATTTACAATGATAATACGACAAAAATTGATCGTTATAAAAATCTATATACAAATCTATATATCTTAGTATATATATAGATACTAAGAACTTTTAAATTGTATTTTTAAAAATGTATGTGAGAGGGAATACAATGGTGTCCAATTTCAAATAAACCGCCCAGCATTTTGACGCTTGAAATCCGTTATAAGATATTTCTCAATCGACGTACACAGATGTATACAATTCTACAAGTATTTAGATGTAGCTGAATTAAGTATAGAATTAATAAATCAATTAATATTTTATATTATTAACATTAAACGTGTTTGTGCAATGTTATGAGACCTTTTTTAAGTCTTGGATAAGGAGCCACAGATTCGCCGGTAAGGTTATGGGCTCACAACGTAAGAAATAATTTCACAATTCTTAATGATAATTTGTAATAGTTAATAATTAACAGTGAATCGGCTATAATTATAAAAAGTTTTCATATTCGAATACCATACATGCATCTGAAATATCTCGTTAACTGGGTATTCTACAAGCATAGTAACGTATATATCAGATGATAAAAATTATGTTCCATATTTTTATCATACCTTTTATCGTAAAATGTTTTATTAGTAACAAACAGTTACATAATAATGATACTTTCTTTTATTTTGTGTCATAGCAGAAATCTTCCAACGCAATCAAGAAACAAAAAACCTGAAACCATGTCGATGTTAACGCGCATGCGCTTCGTAAGTGGTGGGGGAATTCTCCAGGAGAAAATATTCCATAATATTAGCCAAAGAGGAATATCTGCTCCTGCTTTGAAAAGAAGCAAAATGGTATGTTTTTCATTGTCAATTTAAAGAAAATATAGACGACATAAATAGTTCATTATGCAAAGTGCAAAGTATTCAATTTATCGTGAATTTAAATATAAAAAAATTATTTTTTATAAATTATTAATACAAGATACTTTCGTTTTTTATAATCGTTATCGTTATGATTTTATTAATGCATGTTGTTCATTATGAAAAAACTATAATGTTAAGTAATATCATGTAAATGGACAGAAATCCATATGTGGGTGTAACAAGTGGTTGAGATTCTAAATTAACTGTTGCATGATTTATCTCGTTCCTAATATATAGAAATAATCAAAATTATACGAAAGTTCTAACGAAATTAATTAATATATTTGTGGATAATCGGAATAATTAATATTTACAGAGTAATGCGAACTTTTTCGTATCATATGTTACGTACTAGAGAACGATCGAACCGTTTCCTGATCGTATTGATCGGGTTCTCCCGTCACTATCGACCTTCGTTAAGAAATTGAGTCTTTTATATTTTAAATATTTAAGTTTTTGCTAATCTATTATTTTTTAGGGAAAACTTACTCAAGAAGAAAGAGACAAAAATTTAAAACCATTATTGACTAATGGTTGGGCTGTTCAAACAGATAGGGATGCCATTTACAAGGAGTTTCTATTTAAAAATTTCAATCAGGTTTGTCTCACAATAATGTTACATTTAATATTACTAACAATAGTTGCTATTATGAAAAATATATCTTTTTATCTAATTTCATTATTAGGCTTTTGGATTCATGAGTAGAGTGGCAATGCAAGCAGAGAAAATGGACCATCATCCAGAATGGTTTAATGTTTATAATAAAGTAAACATCACTCTCTCATCCCATGATGTGAATGGTCTATCACAAAGGGATGTTAAACTTGCAACTTTCATTGATAATGTTGCCAAATTGGACCAAAACTGAATCTTAATTGTCTAATTATGAACATCTGCAACCTTCTAAAACTTATTCCTATGTTTAAACATATGTTATGTAATGAGTTTTATTTATATTTCATCTTTTTAAATATTGCAATATGAGATTTAGAGATATATAATTTATTTTTGCATACATTACAAGATATTAAATTATGAAGTCCTAAATTAGCCTAAATAAAGCTGACAATAGTAATTACTCTGGTTTTTCTTCTTTGGGTTTTCCAATTGCCCAGAAACTCTTAATAGCTCCTGAAACACCTGGACCATTATGTATCAGTACAAGTAAACCAGCCAGAGTTCCTGCAGAAAGCAAAATCAATGCAATATGCAAAACCTTTGGTAGTACTGGTCCTACAATAATGGGACGGGCATAGTCCAGGATAACAGCTTCTAAACCCCTACATAGAAACAATTATGTCATAATTAATTGCAAAAAACAATACACTTTTTAATATCTTCTTGATTCTTATGTTTCCTTACTTACCAATGACCATGCATTACAACTAAAACAGACATAATTGCATCAAGAATTGCATTTTCCATTATTAAAGCAGCAGGAATTATAATTGGCAGTGCCACAGCTACCACTCTTTCGAAAACCCATAGTCGTACATGATCACCTGTGGTAGCTGCATTACGACTTTGTTGTAAAGCACCAGCTGTTACCTTTGGAAACTGTAAATTCAATTAATATTTCACAATTTCACTGCATTTACAATAATATTAGATAAATTTATTACCTTTGTCAGAAAACGATTGCCACCATTATATATTGCATTAGAATTTAAACATCGATTAATACCAGATAAACTTGTTAATGGTCTAGCAAACTGAGGTGGCTTGCACGAGTTTGAAAATACATTAGTTTTTGCAAGGGATTCTGGGAACACAAATATAAAGCATAATGTAATGAAAATTTCTTTGACTATTAACAAGGCAGCAGAAATATCATGAGAATAAAAATAATATAATTTTTTAAACTTTAAAAATCCATTGAGAACTAGAATATCGCAAATGTATATCCCTCTAGTTTCCTTTTCATCATTTAATATTTTTTCAAATGTTATATATTTCTTTATATAGATTATTATACTAATATATATTGTTAGGTTAATTGAGAAGTATAAGAAGATCTTGCCAATACGATTGTGTATACATACGATTTTAGTAAGATTATGTAAACGAGAAGAATTTATCAACAGTTTCCTAAATTCTAAATGTACTTACCTAACTGTCTAACTTTTCGGAAAATGTTACCACTAATAACCCTTTCGAGAATCATTTTCTTAATTGCCTGGTGCAAAATTTTTTCAAAATGACCCCTCCCTTGCGAAGGAACAATGAAACGTTTGCTGATTCTCGTGACAGCAAATTTTTACAACTATAGTCACATACATACAGGTAAAAAGTAAAAATACGATTGCAAATGAATGTTTTGAGCTTTGAGTATCGACTATACTGCACTATACCGAAATCGATTATTCTCGATTATCGAATTTATTAGTTTAATTTTATGGGATGTAAGTGTATACTAAATATGATAAAAAACTTATTTACATATATAAAACGTATGAGCGCACATATAAAGATCTATTTTGTATGAGCTTTAGTAGTTCACATTACATATTGTAATATATAATTGTACTATGTTTTACTAGAGAGGAAATTTCTGATTTTACTTAATTTGATCAAACAAAATTTATTAAATCAAATACTAATCGTATTCTTATTCATCTAATAATAATTTTATTTCAAGCAATTCTTATTACAGTCATATACGTTGTACTATACGATTCCGGAAAGAATTTATGACTGTTTGAGAGACACTGCTTTAAAACACGTGTTAGCATTCGGGTTAAGATTTTTTGACAACTACAGGATCTTGAAAATTGTAATAAAATCGTGCAGGTTACAACAACGAGAAGATAAGGTAGTATACCAAGAACAAGATATGATTTTCTATAAATTATAATATGTTTATCTTGTAAATGTTAAATAAACGTTCACCGTATTTCGTAGTTAACTGTATTAAATATACAACGATGTCTGCCATGGAAAATGAAAGTGCCGGTTCAAATAATATTACTCGTAATAGAAACGGAAGAGGCTTCAGAAAGGATAACCGTTTCAAGAAAGATTTCAGACAGAATCGTGATTCACGCTATGGTAATCAAATACTAAATAAAATTATTCAATATGTTTACTCTGTAAAAATATATTTAACTTTACGCTATAACAATTTTTTTAAGGACATCATAAAGATAACTCTAGTAGGAAACCTTTCAAACGCAACTGGTCAAATACTCAGAATGATGGCAAAAGGAAAAGATTAGAAGTTGGAAGTCGACTAAAAGAACACGATGTTGGTATTACAGAATTTATAGGGAGCGAAGGATTCTTTGGTGTAATTAAAGAGAGATACACAGATTTTCATGTTAATGAAATTACCCTTGATGGACAAGTAGCTAAATTAACTAACCAAGACATTCCAAAAGAGCTACCAGAAAATGAAAATATAGAAGACTTCAGGCATACAATACCAGACATAATCTGGAATCAACTGCAAACATTAAAAGATCCAGAGTCATTACCCATAGAGATAGATGTAACAAATGTAAACAAGGATCAACGTAGAGCAATTCATACAATTGCTAAAAACATAACAAATGTCATTAGCCAGACAATAGACAAAGAAAACAAGAAGATTATGATTATTTTACAAAATAAACAGGATAACAAATCTAGTATGTTTCACATCATTACCAAAACGTAATCTCTTTAATTGTTTTAATCTATTACTTGCTGTTACTAGATCATAATTTCCGGAGGGATACCCGGGTAGATTGGAAAAAACGTGGTGAATATTGTTACTTTGTATTACACAAAGTAAATATGGATACAATGGATGCTTTAAATCAGTTGGCTATGAATTTACGTATGAAATCAAATAATTTTAATTATGCTGGAACAAAAGATCGTAGAGCATGGACTAGTCAATGGGTTAGCTTAAGAAAGACAGAACCATCAGACATTTTAAGAGTAGCAAAAAGCGTACGTGGAGCATATGTGGGCAACTTTAAATTTATGAAAGAACCTTTAAAATTAGGTATGCTCAGTGGCAACCACTTTAAGATTGCTTTAAGAAATGTAAATGGAACAGATGAACAAATTGAAAATACAATGGTTTCTTTGAAGAATAACGGTTTTATCAATTATTATGGTCTCCAAAGGTTTGGCTCTGTAGTTACAATTCCAACTCATGAAATAGGGAAAGCCTTACTTCAAAGTAATTATGCCTTCTAAATGTTATAAATACTTTATTTCTTGAAGTACTTATCAAAGTGCTTTTAATTTCTTATTTTCTATTTATTAAAAATAGGTAAATGGAGCGAAGCGATTGAATTAATTTTGAAACCTAGAGAAGGGGAACAAGACAGAGATTTAGCAGAAGCTAGAAACATATATGCAACGACGAAAAATGCAGCTGCTGCTTACAAACACATTAAGAGATGCGATAAAATAGAGGCGACGCTTTTGCAAGGTATTTGCACGTCTGGTAATAATAATCCTCAAGGAGCCTTAGACGCTTTGCCAAGAAATGCGCGCTTAATGTATATCCATGCATATCAAAGTTTAGTATGGAATCATATGGTTTCAAGGCGAATAAAAGAATTTGGACGAAAACCTATAGTAGGAGATTTAGTATATGTAAATCATAGTAAAGAATGTGATAATGAAAACGAGGAGTTTGTCGACAATGAAAATGTAGGTCGAACTGAAAATAATGCAGAGTCTGATGAAAAAGACAGTAAATCAAATTGTGAAAGTACAGATATGGACACTGAGGAGGGACCTGGTAAAGTATCTGCAGATGCAACGTGTAGTCCAATTAATGAGGTAACAGATGCTACAGAGTGCTGTCTAAAAATTAATGAGAATATTAGAGAAGATAGTAATGTTGGTGAGAAAAATGAAGACGACGATTTACGCAAACTTCCAGAAGTGAAGATTCTCAAAGAAGATGATTTATCCAATTATACTTTGGCAGATGTTTTAATGCCCCAAGTTGGCTGGAAAGTTACATATCCGACTTATGCTAAACCATGGTATGAAGAATTCTTAGCAAAAGATGGATTGACTACAGACCTCAGGCAAAAGAATAAGTAAGATATGAAAGAAGTGTAGTTATGTATGTAACATCTTCCAATTTTAAGGCAGGTATTCAACATGATATATATTTTATTTTAGGAAATACAGTTTAGGTGGCGCATATAGAAAAATATTGCAAATTCCTACAAATTTATCTTGGAAAATCATGCATTATAAAGAAAAACATAGCGATCTCATTTTGTGTGATATTGATGAAATGAGAAAGCAATCACCACCGGCGGATAATCTAGGTACAGATTTTTTCTGATTAAAGATAATCTATAAAATACATGTAAAGAAATTTTTCATCTGAGAAAAAAGTAAAAATAAGATGTAACAATTTTTTTCTATTTGCAGAGGGACAATATAAAGCATTGATTGTTGAAATGTCTTTGAAATCATCTACATATGCGACAATGGCACTGCGGGAAATTTTAAAATTTGATACTTCTCCGCAAGCACAAGCTGCTCAATCTGCCGCCTGTAATGCGGAATCAGGAAACTGTGATGTTTTAGAAGATTGTGCGCAACCTGAAAAGAAAAATTCTACACAAGACAATGACAAGATTGTTGATGAAGGAAAGGCTTCGAAAATGGAGAAAAAAGAAATAAGTAATCCTGATATACTTGAAGAAAGTAAGCAGACAATAATAACTTCAGAAACTATTGCAATGTAGATCTATACATAGGCAAAAAAAGGATATAAGAAATTGATACAATCTAACATAAGTTACATACGTACTAATATATTTGTATTCCTAATATTAGTGATACATGTATATAGGATATATATGTTATTTAATACAAATTGAACTAATTTCTTTTATAAATATACGTTTATGGTTTTTTACATGTTAAAAAGATCTGTAATATTAAGCTTAATAAAGTACAGTAAATTACAACACTCATTTATTACACGGCATATAATTACATACTTAATTTTGCAATAATTAATGTTTATTCGTCTGCATTTACAAGT
>CM052158.1:10810261-10903038 GCA_028455555.1 Augochlorella aurata | reverse complement strand
TCCACAAGAGGCGCCACATTTACACAACACAGGATCGCCTAAAAACATTAATTATGGCAAAATTAGGGTATAAAAATCTAAATCAAAGGTACAGAATTCATCAGGAGAAACTACTGCATCAATATCGTATACAAAAACAAATGACAACACAGCGAAACGTAATTAATTACTCTTTGGAATTTGATTCATTATTATGTTGACTAATTATATTTTTCATTGTTGTTTTTTGGTTTTCTTACATAACATGGATGCAGAAAATTCTCCTGAATGAATATGTATTCTTCGTTTATTTATTTATGCCCTAAGATCTATGCTCCGGCCTTTAGGTCCACAATATGTGCGGTGTAATTATATCGGAGTGCGAATCATTCTACATGTTTTTCAAATGGCGCGAAATTTAATATTTGATGTATATAATTGAAAAGAACATTTCTCAATGGTATAAATATAAACTAATAAGGTGTAAAGAAATAAATTAGCTCTTAGAGAATATCGACATGTTGATATTATTATAACTTAGTACACTTATAAAAATAAATACAACAAACATATTTCTACTGAATACATATAATGTTATAAGAAATGAACATAATATTATGTATCTATTTTATCATATTTTCAATACGACTATGTACTTTATTTTAATCAGTTTTGATGTATGAGATATCATACATCATTACAATCGTACATCAATCGTTCAGTTTTTATCACTGATAGTCATATTTTAAAACATTTCTGGAGGTAACTGGAGGCACAACAGCGGAACTACATACTTTGACAAATTTAAAAGTTGACAACGATAGAGTTAGGAGCAGATTGTATATAAATATGGTGCTATTAGGAGAAACATTTCCAAACTTTGAAGCAGATACTCAAACGGGCACAATTAATTTTCACGATTGGCTAGGCGACTCGTAAGGCTATATTTATTCATTGAACATAACCTGTTCTATTACGCAATATTTCTTTATATTGAAATCTTATTTTTACACAATCGGTTCTCCCACATATTTTGTGTTATTATTTCGATTGGTTATAGATAAACGATTAATACTTGTATAAACAACAATTCAAGTACATAAATACTGCAATAACTAGCATGCGAACTATCTGATCTAGAAAATTGCCGGAAAATATTGATGCATCAAAACATGTTCAATTAAACAAATTTAAACATCTTTTAGATGGGGTATTCTGTTCTCTCATCCGAATGATTTCACTCCTGTATGTACAACAGAATTGGCTCGAGTGGCAAAATTGATGCCCGAATTTAAAAGATTAGGAGTAAAAGTTATTGGTTTGTCATGTAATTCGGTGGAATCACATCGTAAATGGATAGAGGTAAGTGTGATCAACATGTTATTTTAAAAAAATTTTATTTGACATTTTACGAAGATAATAAACAATACAGGCTGAATAAGAATTTACGAAATGCAACTGTATCTTTGCGACTGTTTTAGGACATAAAGTCTTATGGACAAATAAAGGTAGATGAGTTTCCGTATCCGATAATAGAAGACGAATCTCGGAAACTTGCAACATCATTGGGAATGTTAGATCCTGCAGAAGTTGATGGTCATGGTATACCTATGTCTGCTAGGGCAGTATTTATTATAGATCCTGTTAAAAAAATGAGATTATCAATTTTATACCCTGCAACAACTGGAAGAAACTTTGAGTAATTCCTTTTCTGCACTTTTGATGTTTTAGTTTTTATTTTTATTATTGTATATTTATTAATGACTTTTGGACACAGTGAAATTTTACGAGTAATTGAATCACTTCAGCTGACAGAAAAGTATAAAGTGGCAACTCCTGCTGATTGGAAGGTTTGTATTTATGGTATCAACTATCTGTTTGAAACATTATTATTCTTATGATTATAAAATGTTTAATTTCTTCATTGCGATTTTCAGAATGGTGAAGATGTTATGATTCAGCCTAGTGTTACTGAAGAAGAGGCAAAAACGCTGTATGACAATATTGAAACTTTAACACTACCATCGGGCAAAACTTATTTGCGTATTGTACCTCAGCCAACCTACACATAAATAATTCTTTGAAATATGAAAAACAATTATTTTACAATGTATTTTCTTAAATTACCACAATTGATGTTGTAAAAATTAAAGTACACATTCTGATACTATACTGAGTTTTTTTTCTAATATTATAGTACTGTTGTATTCTTCGAAGTATAATTATAAATAAGCGTATTCATTTAGTGCCTTAACATTGGTACATAACAGCATATCATTTGAAACAGAATACGGTAGAAATGAACATTTTTTTTATTTAAAATTTCTTATTAATAATTTAGGACAAAAATAATTCAAAATAATGCGCTAAAATATAGTTTTCGAAAATTCCATGCTTAAAATTTTCATTGTCCACATCTTCCACACACTTTCCACTGTTTCTATTAACACAATTCACAACTTATTGTTTCGTAATGCTGTTCCTCGATAAAGGTGCGCATAATTATCAAAACGAAGATTCTAATGTTGGTATTTGCAAACAACAGAAGAAGCTGTTTATTGTATCACCCAATGTAATTAAAAGTACACTGTGTTATATACATTTTTCCAAGTACACGATCGCTTAAGGTCTCTAGGCATAATGTATATAATATTTACACTGTTCTTGTTTTCTTTATTAAGTTATTACTAAATTTACTTTACTACATTATGGTTATACCTTATTTTATGCCTGAATGATCCGCGAACTGTTGCATGACTACGCAATAGTGTGATAGCAGTTATATAAAACAGTCCCTCGTCAAAACCAATAAAGATCATAAAGAATAATAAATTTAACAAAACTATACTTTGTTATTGTAAAGTTATATAATTAAAAGTTAATTACCACACAATATATCGAGTGATAAAATACTATTGCCAGCCTTCGTACTTAAACAGCTTCATGTTATACATTCACACTGACATTAATGGTAATGCGCGCGTGCTCAACGCACGAGTCTTCATTATTTGTCCCACTTCTTCCACACGAAATGGAAGGAGAAATCAAATTCTATAAATGTTTTTCATTCTTTTCATGTCAAGTTCATCGAATGCACTTGTGCTCTATTTAACTAAGAATTGTCGATGCATTGGGTCATTTATTTAAATGTCTATCAATCGACCATTTTCTTTCTTTTTTTTTTGGAAATATCGTTGTGCGAATACTGCAGAGTTATTGCAATAAAAATAGACGCAACAACGGAAGATTTGATCATTATCATCACCAGTATTATTCGGAACTCACTCAATTGTTGTCACTTCACTCGCTCGTTGTGTGAGTCTCTTGTTGCTGATCAGCTTGAAGTTCACCTTCCATTCTTGCTTGTCGTTCTGCCGCCGCTCTTGCTTGTCTTCCAGCACTAGACCGAAGATTTTTCCGTTCTGGAGGAGGTTCTACACTGAGTCGTTTACCGCTTCGTGGTTTCTTTCCTTTAGTGCCTTTATTATCCTCTTCTACTTCTGTTGGTTTTGATGAGTCTCCTTTAGTATTATTAGTACTTTGTTGAGGTGTAACCGTCTCAGCCGGAATGGTTGTTACTTGAGTCGTAGGAGCAGGTGTTAGTACAGTTGCTGGGGTAGGTGTAGGTGTTGAAGTTGGTGTAGGTGTTGGCGTGGATACTGGCGTAGATGTAGGTGTCGGTGTATGTGCCGGAGTTGGTGTCGGCGTACGTGCAGGTGTAGGTATAGGTATGGGCGTAATAGTCGTAGTAGGTGTAACTGTAGTTGCCGGTACAGTTGTTGTTGTTGTAGTTACCGAAGGAGTTATTTCAATAGTTTCTCTCTTCTTCGTGTTCAGAGATGTTTCAGTTATTGTGATAGCACTGTTCTCTTCTACTGGATTTGGTTTAATTGTAACAGACGACGACCTCGATCCGTATTCTAGATCAATTGCCGATACGTCTACAGGAGTTATAGTTGTAGCAGGGGTGGTCGTTACAGGCTTTGCAGTAACTTCAATTTCAATTCGTGGCTTTTTATTCACGGGTTCAAGGGTTACTTCGAGCATACTTGATGGCTGCAGCTCGGGTAATTGATTATAATCCGTATTGCGGCCCCTTTTGTCACTTGACCGTTGAATATCTTCAAGATTTCTTGTTAAAAGCTCTGCGCTGGTTCTACTCAGATGTTCCAAAGCCTCTTTCATTTCCTGGTCCTTGTTCTTTTTTTCGATTCTTCGATCAGATAGGTCTGCTATATCGTTCTGCTCCAGGGTTTCTCTTTTGTCATGCTCTACTCTGCGCCTATCTTCACTGTGTAATGCTGACATATCAGTGTACTGTTGTAGTGATATTCCAGTGTCCATGGAATATCTGGATCTTTTCTCACTATCCTTCCGCTTTGATGTCGAATCGGAAATCGTGTCTCGCCTCGAGTTATTTCCTGACGATGTCGGTTTACGAACTGTTGATGCACTGGACGTCGCTGGATTTAGAAGACCGCACTGGGCAAGGCTTTCATAGGCCGATGACACACCACCGGGTTGCATAGAGAATGGATTCAAACCACCCAAACCCAATGGCGTATATAAAAGACTCGGATTTGGAAAGAAGAAAGGGAATGGTGTCGTTGTTGGTATCGTAGACGATGCTGATGAAGTCGAAGGCACCGAAGATTTACTCGTAGGTGGTTCCAATTTACTACGAGATTTACCAATGCTGCTAATGCTAGTCGAACCAGTGTTTTTACTACTAACAGAACTAACGACTGGATTCGTGTCGGCTGCTGTGCTAGTCGCTGTTGCGCCCAAAGCAGCTTCCATACCCGCTAAAGATGGTAAACCAAGTCCAGCAAGATTCGCGAATAAAGAATTCGTTAAACTCATATTGCTTAAGTTGCTGAGGTTGCCTAGTCCACTCAATGCACCCAAATTTGGCAAACCACCAAACGGCATTAAAAGAGGGTTGTTCTTCGGGTCAAAATTGCCAAGAGAAAGACCAGATAAAAGAGAGTTGTTTAGATTACCCAATGAGGGGAAGTTTAGGCCTGAAGCCATCGACGTAGCTACAAGGTTGGCTTGATTTGCCGATTGCTGATTAGTAGGGCTTGGCATCATGGGAGGTCTTCCTGGACTCTTACCCTTATTAACATTGCCTCTATCATTTCCTGATAATCTCTTTTGTAAATCATGCGGGAGATTTCCACGTTCTTTTACAAGCTCGGCCCATTTTGGATCCACATCGAACATTGGATTTTCAATTAACCATTGTCCTAATCGTTTTAATTGTGGAGCTTTGCTTCCAGTAACCTAAAATTACAATAATTTATATAGTCAAACTAGTGATTAAGAAAACAGTGTAAAAAAGTTACTTTTACAAACCTTTTTGCCCGTCAATCTATTAATCACAGCAACATTTTCTTCGCCGGTTAATTTTTTCCAATCTAGCAAAGATGGATCCACACGTGGACGTCGCCGTCTAGGCGCATTCAGATATTCGGCACTCAACTGTTCAGACATGGCAGTTTGTTCAGCTAACCATTTGTTCACTTTCGCTTCGTGTGAATAAGATCCAATCTTAGAAGAGTATTCAGCAACTTTATTGATGTCTGCGATCATTGCTTCATAACTCTTTCTATGACCACTCGATGACGAGGAGTGTGCTGAATTGAAACTTTGTTGCTGCTGCTGCTGCTGTTGTTGCTGCTGCTGCTGCTGCTGTTGTTGTTGAGATTGTTGCTGCTGATGTTGTTGTTGTTGCTGCTGCTGCTGTTGCTTTTTAAATTCACGATTTTGTTGTTCTGCTTGAGCAATTAAAGCAGAAAAACTATCTTTGTGCGAATGTAAAGATGGAGGTGGCAGCCCAGACGTGGAGCTTGATGCTCGTGAAGAAGGTATCGAAGTAACGGTAATAGAAAATGGTTTCTGGGTACTCGTCGGAGGATTCGGAAGACCCATTGGCGCAGATGTTGGAGTGACCGTTACATTCGGAGTTATTGTGCTCTTTTTACTGTGTTCAGGATAATGAGTACTTTGTTGTTCTTTCGCAGCGCTTAGTCCTAATACTATTTCGTCAAGCTTCCTGCGCTTCTTTTCCTTTCCAATGACTGGTTCATCCGGCGGCCCGCCTTTTCTTTTCATTAGTTTATCTAACATACTATCTAACTTTCCTTTATTACTGCTAATTTGTTTGTTTTTATTTGGCATTGAAAAATCTTGAACCTCGTTCATAATATCCTTACTGTTATCAGTGCTCATTTTTGGGTACCTAAAAATTATTCAAATCTCGATTTAATCTCTAAGTCTGGTTTAAAAAATATCTGTTTATTCTAAGTGGTAATAATCTTACCCAGCAGACAAGTCAATGGGGGTTAAAGTACTTGAAGTTCCAGGAATAACTGTTGGCTTTCCAGGAACTGTATATTTCAAGTCAAAAGGTATACTCGGAGTTCGTGCTTGTTGATGTGCTGGTGGCGGTTGAACTGGCGTAGAACGCCTCGATTCTTCAGACTGTGATTCCTCGTTTATTTCCCAAGTATTGGATCCAGATAACACTGCAGGCTTACTTAAAGCCACGGGTGGTTGTACAGTTGTATGACTACTATTCAAAAGAGCATGTAGTTTTGCTAAAAAGAAAATTATAATGTATATATTTCCTACGCTCTGAATAATCTGAAATATTTATAAAAACTGCTTGGTAATGCCACTTATTTCATTACCTCGTTCAGTCTCTACATCGATAGCAATATGTCTCTTGCGTTTCTTCGACAATGGTATATTATTTCCGGGAGTTGGATTTCGTGACATACCATGATCTGTAGTTATAGTTATCACTTCAGAACATTCCTTTTCGTTTGACGGGATATCTGCTTCGTCGCCAGCACTAAAGTTTACAGATACCGGCCATTCTTTATGTTCAATTGCATGAACAATATGCATTAAACGAGCTTCAATAGCATGTTCCTGAAGATACAAATGACAAATTTTAAATGCGATAATGGTGATATGATAAGAACATTTAAATAAGCAGAAATGAATATGTATATATAGATATGTATAGACTTGCTCACACAAGTCGAATTTAACAAATACAACTTTCGCATAGGTTACACGTTTCACACGCCAATACTACTGCTCACGAATATCATCAAAATTTCATATGTTATAACATGTCCTATGTGTTTCATGTCTGCCCGAATCAAGTTAGTATATGGCATAGGTCAATTATAGAAGATGAGTCATCTAACACTGTCATATTAAATTATTCTTAAACTGCTTGTTATATGGAATAATGTATCGAACAAAAGTTGTATAGATATGTAAACTGAATACACTCAAGGTAAGAAAAAAATTTAAAAAGTGAAAACGACAAAGTCGAATAAAATATTATCACGAATAAATTAGTTTCTATTTACCTTTGGCCACTTCACAGAATTATTACAATTGTGTGACAACAGATGTACAACCGTAGGTTCGTTATAATCAACTGGTTTATCACGGAGAACAAATGTGTCAATTTGAGTTAATCGTGACAAAGGTTGTATAACTTCCAAATCTGGGAACATTGCTTTAAGTTCTGCTGCTTGAACACTGCACTTGTCTTCAATTTTGCATACTTTCTTTTCTTTGGACGTTTCAACCATTTTGCCTTCTTGTGTTTCTATTGCTTCGTCTTTAACAACTGGAGGATCTGCTTTTACATTTGTTTTACTATCCTCCGATGCCGTATTTTCAGTATTTGTTACTGATTTATCTATTGTCTCTGATGTATCTTTTTGTTCTATCGAACTTTTTTCATCAGCCTCTTTTCCGGTTTGCGAAATCTGTGACTCTTCCACTTTTTCTTCCTGGGTTTCCTTCTCTGTTTCTTTTAATGTATCTTTTTCTTTATTCTGATTTTCTTCCTCAGTTTCTGTATTAATAGTGGTAGTAACAGACGTAGTGGTGTTAGGATTAGTAGTAGTAGCAACAGCAGTACTCGTAGTAGTTGCAGTAGAAACTGATGCCTCTTCAGTTGTTGTTTCATTATTTGCTTTTGCTTCATCAACTTTATCAGTTCCCGTAATCTGGTCAGTTTTAGAAGCTTCAGTTTTTATCGATTCTACTACTACGTCGCTTTTTTCTTCAGATTTTATTTTTGCAACAGGCTCCTTATCTACGGACGTACTTCTGGGAACGGTTGTTATTGTTAATGCATTACTCAGGGATTTCTCTTCCAGTTTGTTTTCGGCTTTAATAATGGTCAGTTCAACTTGACTCTTCTCTGAGTCTGTATTCTCTGTTCTTTTGTCTGTTGTACTTGTGTCTTTGTCCTTTTTCGCACCGACTTTTTCAATCTTTAAAGTGCCTTCGCCCTTCTCTAATTTTACTAGTATTTCATCTTTATCGAACTTCAATATATCCTCTCTATTTTCAATCTTGATTGCCTTCTCAGATTTATCCATAATTTTAGATGTTTGGATGTTACTGTACATTTTTGAATTCAAAATTTTATGAAATGAGAAGTCAGGATCATTTAAAATTGTAATATCGGTACGTCCTAAGCCATGTTTTGCAGCTCCAAGCAACAATTCTTTATCATGTTTTCCAGGTTGCCACCAATCGGGGGTATCACCTGATGGTTGACACAATGAAAGCCGTTCCTCTAAGTGAGGATGAGACAAGATCTCCTCACGAATTTTACTTAAAAGATCCACACGATCCAATATTTGTCTCGCTTTTGCTGGACTGAGATGATCAACAGGAACGTCTGAAAAGTTTGGGATATATACACAATACTCAATACTTTAATGCATACTAATATTTAGTGACTAATTTCGAATATATTACTATACTAAAGTATTGAAATAACTATTACTACATATTGAAATATTTCCTTCTATAAATAAATTTAAAACGTACGTCTGATTATACACATACCTTCTTCATCGTTCAACTTTGCATTACACGCTTTCTTACACATTGCTCTAAAGGACATATAATAGTCTGTAAGATCATTGTCTGTTTTCTTATCAAATCTCGCAATACTTTTAAATTTTGTCCAATCATATTGCGCTTTTTTCCTGTCGTAATTAACACCATAAGTTGATACAACACGTAAAAATTCACTTTCTTCACGACGAGACCATTTCGCTTTTTGTTCTTCGATACGAGTTCGTTCCCTTTCCTTTACCATAGCTTCCATTTTCTCTCTTCTTTCCATTTTCTACGAAAAATGTAAAATTCAATGCCGTGAAGTGCCCTGAGAACATTAAAAGTCTATTTCATATTCCTTCTACTTACCAGCAGATACATAGCAAGTTGTTGCAAGTCCCATCCTTGCATATTTAAAGGAGGTTCGTTCATAGGAGGATTATGATTCATAGTCGTATCACTTTCCATTACAGTTTTGGATTTTTGTAGTATTTTTACGTCGTCTTTTACATTCTTTACGCTTCGTTGATAAGAAGAAATTACTCTACGCAAGCGTGTATTGAGATCTACTACGGAAGGCCAGGTTTTGTCGTCATCTAACAGACCATCATTTCCTTCATGACTGCTGCTAGGCTCTGGTATTGGCGTATCCGCCTTATTGGATATAGCAGGTGAATCAGTCGGTGTTTCGCGACTAAACTTATCGGAGTCTTTCAAATCTTTCAACATTCCAAGAGATTCACCGTCATCCATGTCATTTTCCAGGCTAGTGTCATCTCTACTGCTGCTGCTGAAATTTTAAGAAGCATTAATTTGCAACAGATACGATCTTCTTTGTTTCATACGTTCAATTCCATTTCCACTAAAAATAAAATTATCTAATATGTATGCACTCGTGAAAACAGATACATACTTAACTGATCATAAATATAACAGTTATTTCGAAAATACAGTCTACAGGTATACAATGTCAAAACTAAAAAAGACTTTCACATTTACCACTTTAGAATGCTGTACATATTAAAAATTTACATTGTAAACATAATGTTATGGATAATTATATACATATGTACAATGTAATTGATCATTTAGAAGAAATTGTTTAAGGATCACTGCATATTGTCTGGTATACGTATATATGCATAATGCTCCTTCGCTGCAAACAAATTCTGGTAGGAAGTAATATTTTACACTAGGTGAAAATGGAAAATAATTTTCTTTGCTGTTATGTTGTACAAATAAAATGAAAAAGAGAAAGTTTACGCTAGTTCTACCATAGGCATGATCATAAGCGAATTAAAAATGCGTGCCAAGCAGTGTATGTTAGAATGACTTAGCAGTAGCAACATAGACATGGAAGAAAAACAAATAACGTAAAGAGAATAATTACTCACTTGCTTTGCGTGATCTGAGACTGGGAAGGGGGAGGACAGCTTGTAATGAAAGAGAGAGCGGGATCAATCCTCATCTGGTCGTAATTCTCGTAGCCATGTTTGTAGCAGCCAACTATTAAGGATTTATCTGCTTGCGAGTCCCACCATTTCACTGGTCGTTCCATCAACTGTGGAGGGTTTATCCGCAACGCACTGTAGGGCGGTTTCATTTACAATTTGCCAATTTACTTATGCCAATTAGATATTAAAGTTATAAGAATTTTGCACTCGAAATTTCAGGAACCGCGAACTGTACGATATTCACTGAATAGATATAGAAAAGAGGCTTATTTGATTAACCAAATTTGGATAATCGTAATTAACACTTACTATACTTCTCTTTCTTTTTTAATTAAAGGCAAATGTATATAAATTTCAAATTCCTATTCCGTTTGCCCCTTTAATACAGTGCACTGCTTTCTAATTATTTCTTACCATGACACCGCTGGCTTGACCATCTTTGACCAATTTATAGCCGTACAAAGTGTTTACAGTAATTCGAAAAAGTTGCGTGTATATTTGTGTACATGTTTATAGAACAGGAATGGGAGGATTTTAATATTAGTAATGTAGGATCAGCGACTGATAGCTGTTTACAGAGCTACGAAGTAAACATAGTTTTAGCTCTATGAGCATTCCTCATACAATTACAGCTCCCAGGATAAACAAATACATTGCACATGCAACTATGAAGCTCTGTATAAGCACATATGTAAGTGCACGATATTCCATGATAGTCAGTTGAGCAAAGAATAATGAAGGTTCGTAAGTAAATATATTGTGAATATAAAGAACACTAACCTGACATGAACACCATCAGAAATGTGTTGAACTAAATCTCCGATAATCTCATGCTTAATATAGTAAAGCATTCGAACTCGTAGTAGAACTCTGTAAATAACAAACGATTAATTCAATTTTTGTTAAATAAACGTAACACACTAATACAGCAATTTTGTGATGAAAACAATATATAACGTACTTATTTGCATGACGACTCAAATGTTTCCTGTAATTACTTTCAAGGAATATGTCTCCGTCGTATTTTTCAGCGTTACTCCAGTGATTTGGATCGCTTGGACCACCATTAACGACCGATCCACGGGTTTCTCTACCTTCTCTGATTCTACCTTTTTTCTTCTGCCTACTGTTCCTTCCGCCGGTGTTAATGCACACGTTCTTTACTTTTTCTCCATTCTCTACGGGTGTAATGAGATCCCAAATAAAGTTACGGATCTTCTCATCGCCACGATAGTAACGAAGACAATAAAGCAAGATGACTCTTGCACAGTCTTCAATATCAATTTCACGCCATCCTCGACGAAACTGGCTATGCTGAAGAATCTCTTCCCATCGGCCCCAGCCAAACGTAAGCAAACCTCGTTCTACTTTGAAGCATTCACTACGAGCCCAGCTGCCATACACCACTTCACCTTCACGAGGTACATACTCGTCGCAAAACTTCCGTGTCTTCTTACCAAACTTGTCTCTTCGTTTTTTACCTTTTGATAATAATAGATGAGTTACTTATATTATCGTTCGTCATAAATCATAAACAGTCAAATGTAACAAACAGATAGGTCTTACTATAAATGGCATAAACATATAAGTTTCTTTAGGGTAATATAGTAAGTCCACAGTGCAAAAATGACGTGACAAAAATTAGATTTGTAGCAGTAGTGTACTAAATATCTTTTTATAGTGGCAGTATAGTTTTTACACATTCCTTGTGAAACTAAGAACCATGGATGTTATATTTGACAAAAAAGTGTAAGTGAATGCTTTGCCATGCATTACACAGTAGAATATAAGAAACGCCATGTTAAGTTGCCAAAATTAATATGTGCATGATAATACGAATGTTGTAATCATTAGCTTTATGGACATGCATGCATATAAGTGTGATTACGTATGTGATGAAATACGTATACAATTCATCTAGATCAAAATGCTATACATTTACATTGATAAGAATAATTATGACCGGTAAAAAATAAAACTCAGCACTATGCATTTAAGTTTTTGACATTAGGAATGTTCCATTACTTAACTATGAAAAATAATTGCAACTTATTGCATTAACAAATGTTGCATCATGCAAGAATACTTTTTAATAACAGAGATTGAACATAATAGAAATATTTCTGAAACTATATCATAAAGCTTGAACATTTACATTATGTGTGTGTCCAATGTAACATAAATAAATTAATCTGTGTTATATAAATCTCACATAACGAATCTATGTTAATTATACTGCAAATTTGGTGGTTACAACATTTAGTATTAAACATGTAATTAGTTAGACAAAAAGTTGAGTGTTTTCATAGAATAGAAATTCGACAGACTGATAGCCGTATTGCGAGTTTGTAGTTTAAGAAAAGAAAAATGAGGACTCAAATTCTCATTATTAAATGTGTAAATATGGCAATACCTTCATCGTAGATCATTTATCGACGCCGGGTATCACAGCCACGAAGTGATATATTATGTGAAGTTACAATACTAAGAATGGTGTTGTGCTTTAACATGCATCAACAATGAACATACCTCTACCTGTTAACCCACTACTCGTTTCGTCATCGCTATTATCATCAGAACTGTCGAGATCCGACATGACAACTGATTCATCATGACCGTATCTCTTAATTTGAGTTCTTCGTCTCGGTTCTGATATCACTAATTCGTCCTCTTCTTTTTTCTCTGTCGTATCAATTTCCGCTTTCTTCGCCCATTTCTTCCAAAAATCTGGATCATCAATATTAATGTCCGATCTATTCGATGAACACGCGAAGCTGGCTTTTGAGAATGTCGATCCTTTTTCCGCTTCTATAGTAATGATCTACACAAAAAAATATTCACGTTAATACCGTAAATACCCTAATGAAATAAAGGAGAGAATTTTGGCTAACTTACTTGTGTCCTACGTTCGAGTATTTGTTCTATATCTTCTTCGCAGAACTTATCTCCAGCATTATCATCGTCCATAATAGCACCATAAGCACCTTTTTTTAATAAGTCTTCTATCTCCTTTTTCGTCAGTTGTTTGTTACCGGGATCTTTACCCCCTTGACTCGTATTCATTGATTGTAAAATAGCTTTATCTAATCCAAGCTTCAAAGAAGCTTTGTCAAACATTTCCCTCTCGTAAGTGTTACGACAAAGCAACCGATATACTTTTACCATTTTTTGTTGGCCAATTCGATGACATCGGGCTTGTGCCTATATAACGAATATTTGTGTAAGCAGTGTAGAAAGAGGGGTGAAAATAAATATATAAGTTTCACCAACTATTATACCTGTAAGTCATTCTGCGGATTCCAATCGCTGTCGTATATAATAACTGTATCAGCAGCTGTAAGATTAATACCCAGACCGCCAGCTTTGGTACAAAGAAGAAAGACAAATCTATCAGAATCAGGTTTGCTGTACCGATCAATTGCAGCTTGCCTTAAATTTCCTCTAATACGACCGTCAATTCTTTCATATGGATATCTAAATAAATATTTTAAATCAAAATATTAACAATCCATTCAGTAATATGATAACATAAATATCTCAAAACGAATGAAGAGATGAATCTGTTGTATAGCTCTAACATACTTTTTATATAACAGATAATCCTCCAATAAATCTAAGCATTTCACCATCTGACTAAATATTAGTACTCTGTGTCCGCTGGCTTTAAGTTTCGGCAGTAGCTTATCAATTAAAACCATTTTTCCTGAACTGTTTACAAGTGCATGGTAGTAAGCCTCTGAATCTTCCTTTTCACCAGTCTTGTAATCCAATTGTATTTGATCTTCTGCACCATTAAGTAGGAATGGATGAATACAACATTTTCTTAGTTCCATCATGGTATTCATGAGATTCGGAATGTTAGCTGATGTGGTTCCCTTTGCAAGGAAAGAAAAGTTTCGTTCTAGGATACCGCGATAATATTTCTTTTGTATATTTGTTAATTCCACCTAAATAAATAAAATCCATTTATTAAAAAAATTATGCATCGCGAGCTAGTAATTGATTCTCCAAATAGTACAATACGTAAAGCATTGATCAATTTTTGCAATCACCTCAACGACTGTTTCTTCTTTTGGAGCTAACGATTTCTCCACATCCTCTTTGAGTCGACGTAACATCATTGGCTTCAAAAGAAGTTGCAACTTATGAACTTCACTTTCACTACTTAAATTCCCAAATTCTTTGAGGAATGCTTCACTACTAGAAAACTGAAGTGGTTCAAGGAAGTTCAGTAATGAAAACAGTTCGTTGACATTATTTTGTAGAGGTGTACCAGATAAAAGTACTCTATGTTCTAAATTCAATTGCCTAAGACCTTCAAGTAACTTGCAATTTCTGTTTTTTAGCCTATGAGCTTCGTCAATGACACAGAGCCTCCAATTATATCCTTTTAGCTCGTTAAAATCTGTTATAATTATTTCAAATGTAGTTATCAGTACATTAAACTTAATCAAATCTTTAATTTGCTGTCCTTTGTCATTTTTATAATAAACTTCGTATTCTTGAAGCATAGTCCGACTTGCTGCGCTATAAACAAAATAGTGCGTCGAATAAAAAGTATTTTTTATCTAAATACTTTAAACTATAATCTTTTTATCAACTTACGATCCGTGATATACTACAACATTCATATCAGTCCAACTTTCGAATTCTCGTTGCCAATTTGGAATGGTTGAAAGGGGCGCAATTATTAAAAATGGTCCACGGATCCCATATTTATAAACTGCGTCCACAAATGTCAAGGATTGAATAGTTTTTCCTAAACCCATTTCATCCGCAAGAATACAATTATGCCCATTGTACCATGAGAATAACAACCAATTGAGACCTTCCAATTGATATGGTCGTAAACTGTTGTTACTCTTATAAATTGGTGATTCTTCTAACTTTACCCAAGCTGATGCAGTCGGTTTCTTTTTTGGCTAAGAAAAATGTTATGTTGAGAACAAAATATAAACATTATTAGTATTATTTTCAAATTAATTATTTTATCTGTTGGTGATGTATTACCTTCCATTGATCTTTCGGGGGTAATTTATTAAACCTTCCAAATTGAGCTATTTTTTCTGGGTCGACATCCTCTTCCAATTCCCAAGTAGAGTCCTCATACTGAAGAGACCGCCATTTAACTAAATAATGTTTCAATGTTTCTCCGCTCGTTGGATCAGTATGAGTCGCTTCGTCAAGTACTCTATCAACTTCTACAAAATCTGGGTTAAATGGATCATCTTCGGTCTGCAAAAAGTTACCGCTTATTACATGTATACGTATAATCTTAACTTTCATATGCGTTAAAATTAAAAATCATCTCTATGACAAGTTAAAAACATACAAAAAGAATAACAATAAATTAGTATGTACATTTTCAAAAATGTTGGTGTTCTGCTGTTGCCTCTGCTTAAATCTTTTCAATTTAGCTTGAATTCGTTTGTCACCCTTATACAACTCTTCTTCAGTTCTCCATTCACAATGCAAATATGAGAAATTTCTATATTTAACGAAATATTCTTCAACTTCTACTATTTGAGGTTTCACTTCAGCTACTGCCGTTTCTGGTTTAGATTCAGTAACTTCATCTTCTTGCTTGCTATCATCTTTTACTGCATTTTCAGCGTCACTGCTCTTATTTTCTTCAGTAGTTTCAGCGTCTTTTTCATCCTTGTCTTCTGTTTCTGATTTCTTCTCAGATGATTCTTCCTTGACTTCTTCTTCTCCTTCTTTATCTTTAGTTTCTGACGCTGCATTTGAAGTATTATCATCCTTCTCAGTTGACGATTCTGCCTTTACTTCTGGCGGTGGTGGTTTAATTTCTCTTTTTCCCATACGTGAACATAATATATGTTGCACAACCATCGAATCTTCATCCGTCGTATTCTATAATAACACGATTATTTAGAACAATACATTTAAAACTTAAATGTGCTAAAAAACATAAAATAATAATCTAATGCATACTATATACACGAAGTTTGGTTTATTGGGTCCAACTTCTCCACCTTCATTCTCTTTTTTAACAGAAACAGGCTTTGCTGCGTTTGCACCTTCTACTTTCTTAGAAAGTTGAGCATCTTGCAAAGGTACGTCGTCATCTGAGAATCTGAGCATTACATCATCAACGTATTTTTTACGATGCGTATTTCTCGCAGAACGCCTCTTGTTATCATCTCCAGCTTCTGGTGATGGAGGTGGCGTGGCTGCTAATTCTTCACCATCAGAGTCGGGTGCAATCCGGCTTTTACGTTTTCTAAACATTATCAGAAAGTATAAAAAATTAATATTATCTTCTTATCTGGTATCATACCAGAAAAATTGAAATATTTTAATAACACTTACTTCGAACTTCTGGGAGACTTTCCTGCTGAAACTTTTCCAGCGGTAGATCTCTTTCGAGCAGCAGCTTTCTTTTTATTAGGCGTAGCAGTTTCTGTAACAGGTGCAGCCTCCGAATTTTCTTCTTTCTTCTCATCTGTTGAGTTGTCTTCGGACTCTCCCTTTTGTTTACCTTCATCCTTTGTCTCAATTACTAAAGGTTCGGTGGTCGAAGAATCTACTTGTTCCTGATCACCTTGAATGGACGGTTCAGACGGTTTCGTATCTGTTTCCTTAACTGCGCTTGAATCAGAGACTGCCGTTTCTTCTGTTTCTTGTGCAGCTTCGTCATCGGCTGATTCAGACTGAGTAGCTTTTCTACAAATAAACAAAATTTTTAATAAAACAACTACTTCATTAACAGACGTTGCACATTCAGTAGCAAAGTACACGTATAAAGTAACTTACTTTCTATTACGTTTTGTAGAGTCCTTGTCTTTATTTCTTTTTCTTGGCGCTTTAGGAGACTTTGCTTCTTTCGGAGGTTTCGGCTCCTTTTTAACTTTTGGTTCTTTCGGTTCTTTTGGCTCCTTTGGTTCTTTGGGCTCCTTAGGTTTACGTGGTTTCCTCGGAGGTCGAGACTTTCTGCCTTTATTCCATTCTTCCTCCATGTCTCCTGAAGACGGCTTAATGTCCTCAGAGTCTGCTGCACTGTCAACAATATTACTACTATCTCCAGGAGTTACTTGATTGTCTGATACTGGTTGTTCTGGTTGTTGTTGAGTAACTGGTGCAGGAGCAATAGCTTCTTTGTCAGCTTTCTTTCTACTCTTCTTAGCTCTAGGTGTACCTTTACCACGACCACGACCAGTAGTACTTGAAACCTATTTAAGAAGAAAAATTTTTGAGCATTTCACTTTATTTTATAACGTATTTCGAAAGTTATATAATATATAGGTAAGATGAAATTGAAAATAACTGGCACTTTACCTGAGGACTATCAACGACGGCAGCCGTAAACATAGGAGTCTGAAGTATACATTGAGGTCCACCATTACATTGGTCATTAGTTTCATGTTGCTGAAGTGCTTGTAGCTTCTCTTGCAGAGCAACAATCTTTTCTTGATTTTCAGCAGCCGGAGGCATACAAAACAACTCCTGTAATTGCTGTTGCAATGCTGCTCTTTCTTGGTGATGTGTAACTGGTGTACAAGAAGTACCAAACCCACCAGATGTAACTCCTGTTGATGTTGGATTTTGTGGCATGTTGTACATATTAGGTATAGTACTACCACTAACAATATCTCCACTAGGAGGATATTGCTGACCAGATCCCACAATCATTTCATTAGGATATATATTATTTTTGGGAATATTTGTGTATTCCGTGAAACCTGGTTGTACTTGATGCGTCGGTTGCGAATTTGGCACTGACACTGCAGTTTGATGAGAAGGTAATACAATGCCACTGGTTTGATTAACCGTAGCTATTTGTTGACCATTTAAATGCGTCGGTGGAACTGGATTAGTTTGCGTTTGCAACTGGGGAGTCGAATTTGGTATAGCAGGTTGTAACTGTGGTTGATGTGGCATTTGAGATGATATTGGAGCATTCTGTGGTATTATACCAACTTGCGGAGTCATAAGAGGTTGAGATTGCTGTGTTGTCTGAACCTGTGTTACACATGGTGGAGTTGGTTGAGACTGAGATGGCTGTGCTAATTGAGGCTGAGAAATTTGTGGCTGTGATTGTTGCGCTTGACTTAATGTGGGTTGCTGGGATTGAGCAATTGAAGCTTGTTGTTGGGGGGTAGTTATTTGCTGTATTTGCTGTTGATTGAGTTGTGGTTGGCTTATTTGTTGTTGTGGAGGAGGTTGTTGACTCATTTGAGATGGTTGTACTTGATTCAACTGTGGTTGCTGTGAAGACTGCATTGGTTGTTGAGGTTGTACTGGTGCTTGTTGTGTTGGTACTACTTGAGGTTGATTTATACGTATTGGTTGTACTTGCTGCTGTGGACAATTAATGGGCTGTTGTTGTGGCTGCACTTGACTGTTAACCACAGGTTGTTGAGGAAGTACAGGTGTACTATTATTAGTTGCTGGACGATTCACTGAATTTATTTCTAAATGTTGACTATGCTGATTTGTTTCACATGTACTTTGACTTTCAATAGTAGATACAGGATTCTGAACCTGACTTGGTGCTGGTTGTTGAGGTAATGTTGATACATTGGAGCAATCAACATTTCCATTTGTACTAGATGTTGGTAAAGTCTGCACAGTTTCCAATTGAGAGATATTTCCAGGAGTAGGTTCCAAAGGGGAATTATTCTGTGAATTACTTTGTATTAAAGTATCAGCCTGTTGTGGATTTAGTACATCTTGAGATTGATCTTGAACATTTTGATGCAGTGCTTCATTTTCTTGCTTGGGTGGCTCAATTGGATTATGAATAGGATCTACAGTGTCCCTAGTTGTAGTTTCTGCAACATTGAGAATAGGTTCTGTTCCAGGTACTGGGAACATTGGTGTATTCTGTTCGGACACTGAAGGTTGAGCTTCTACTATAGGTCTGTCTTCATTTATATTTGGCCTTATTTGTGGCTGCTGTTGAGGTGGATGTGACCACTGAGCAGGCATTGGCATTCTGGGACCTGTGATAGGTGGCATAGAACTTTGTGCGGCAGATTGAGATAAAACATTTGGGGCTTGTGGCATTGTTGGACGTGCTTGAAACTGATTATACTCTGGGTTTGGAACATTCGAATTTGATGCAGCAACTCCTGGTATGACCATCTGTTCCAATGCTTGAAGAGTAGTTTGTTGTGATGATGGATTTATTTGTATTGAAGTTGGAGGACAAGGTGACACAGATATTGCACCTGGTTGAGTTGGTTGCTGATGCGGAAGTTGAACGTGAGGATGAGGAGACAATGTATTGGGTTTAGCTGGTGACATTATAGGTCTAGGAGACATTTGTTGTTGTACTGCTGGTGGTCTTGGTGACATCTGTGGTCTTGGAGACATTTGTGGTGATAATTGAGGAAAAGTTGCACGGTACTGAGGACTTGTAGCATGTTTCGCTGTACCAAATTGTGTTGTTGGTCCAGAGTGTTGTGGTTGATTGAACATGGAAGTTGCATGGTGAGAGTATTGAGGATCTATTTGTGGTTGTTGTTGTTGTTGTTGCGTACTAGGATGCTGCGTATGTTGAGGATATTGCTGTGGATGAGAAGGATGTGTCTGATGACTTGGGTGGGTTGGATGATGATGCGGCATCCTTTGTGGAGGTTGTTGAGTTTGTTGTTGTTGTTGTTGTTGTTGCTGCTGCTGCTGCTGTTGCTGTTGTTGGTGCATTGCAAAGCCTGGATAGCCAGGAGAAGTCTGATACATTGATACAGAGTTTCCTTGCTGGTAGTGCTGTTGTTGACCAACCATGTGCTGGTAAACACTTCCTGTGCCACCAGCTTGCATTGCTTGATGCGGTACACCCATATTTCCAATCATACCTTGTTGATTACCAAAATGTTGTTGTTGTTGCTGTAATTTTTGATTCATAACTCCACTTTGGTCTTGCTGATGAGAATACTGCGGAGGCATATGTTGTCTATAAGCACCAGGTTGCGGTGCCATTTGATTATAATGTCTTTGCATTTGTGGATAAGCACCTCCACTACCTGGCCAACCTTGCATACTTGGGTCTATAGACATATTTGCTCTAGTCATTGAATGCTGCTGATCCATTGAATACATATTATCATTATAATTAGGGTATTGTCCTCCACTTCCAGGATGGGGCCCTCTATGCTGAGGTGCCATATTTCGTGCTTGATTTTGAAATGCTCCTGGCACCATAGCACGTTGTGGTGCACCACTATCAAACGTTCCAAGATTTTGATTAAACATGTTGCGTTGTGTTGTACTTTGCAACTGATTAGAACTTCCAAATTCAGATCCGCCGAATGTAGTTAATTTTTGAAGCGGAGATTCTTGAGATATATAAGATTGACTAATGTAACTCCCTCCTCCATTAACGCCAGAGTTTGAACCATCTCTAGATACTACCACAGAATTATTCGTGCCTGCAGGGTCAAAATGGTCGTTCCCCCCGAGGTCAGGAAGAGCATCAAGCATCGAGCCACTAACATCTTCACCAAACAGGTCGTACGAGTCCATGTCTACGCCGCAGGACTCTTCGCCTCTATTTCAGGCTTAAGAGAATATCGTATAGTCTCTTTTATAGTCATTAACGTGCCCATTGTTGATCCACGTCTTTTTTGCCTGAAACAATATATGAAAGAATTCATATTATAGCAAAAAATGCATTTAATCATAGTAATTTTTCCTAAATGTTTGTAATTACTATAATTATTAATTTTAATTATTTTAATATACTTCCTGATGACAATGACAAGTGCCAAAGGGGAAAAGCTATACGCTTATGACTTAATTTCACATAATCGCTATAACCTTTCCCTCTTGGAGCATGTCCTCATTTATAGTACCACTTTCAACTATACTAAAGTTCATAACATAGACATGTCTATGAACATTTATGCTTTCCTATAAATAAAACTTATTAGAAACTTTCCATTACACACATACATGTATATATTACAAACAATGAATTATATACATCAAACATTTAACATGCAAATGTAGAAGAAATATTAATATAACAAACAAATACATAGGAACATATATGTAACCATGTTATTTTTGTATATACTTTTGTCTAATTAAATAATAGATTTTATTACATTTATTTTTGTAATTTTTTTAATCATACAATTAAAACTGTCCTATTTTCTGGAAAATATAAGTATAGAAAAAGTATAAATTTATATATATGGATTAAAATGTATAATATAAAACTAATTCTTCCTTTTATCTAAGTAAATATTTCTTTCGTGGACAAATACAAATTTCATGATAGCGCTTTTTTAATAATTATATTGTTTTACAAATTTATAACTATCCCGCAATTATTTTTCAATATAAACAGTAACAAACATTATTGTTGCTTTTTAGTGAATTTTAGTATTTATTTCATTGAAAATATTAAAAATATGTTGCAAAGATACATTTTTAATTTTTCTCACGATTACCATTGTTTGCAGCAGAATCTACTTATATTTCATACAACAAATATTTACAGTAATTTCACACATAATGAGTTTTTTAATGCAGTTAACATAACCTAACATTGAGGAAAGACGAATACTTAAATTTCAGATGATACATGTGAAATATTAAAAAATCACATTCAACAAAAAAGAGATTTATGTATATATACATATATACACGTTTCGAATATGTTAAAATTCAGTAAATTTAAAATTAGGGTACAGAAAACTAATTACATAGCCACATAATAAAAGTTAAGACATTTCTTAAAGTAAAATGCTAATTAAAAGCATATTATTATTGAAACCTATATAAATGTATTTTACGTACATAAAAAAATAAGAAGAATAGACAATAATTTCATATTTAAAATATTTCATATTTGATAAAAAAAAAGTTTAGTTTTCTATACATTTTTAGCTCGATCCGTTCAATGAGATGCCGAAAATCTCCAAGTATTAATTACGAACAAAAACTTCGAAATAAATAAAAATGTCTAAGAATACCAACTCGGCATTACTGTAAGCTTCTAACTGATATACTAATAAAATTCGGATACCAACACAAAATATGAAAGCAAATAATTCGCGTTGAAATTCCTAAACAGAAAAATGAAAAGAAACGAGGAAAAAACACCTTACAAACCTGAGGCACTGACAGCGGCACTAAAACGTACGAAAGAATATCCTCGTTCTCATTAGAAAATGAACTCAAATACACACGTTAAGTATATATTACAAGGGTGAGCGGAAAGAAACTGGCAAGACGGGTATATAGAAAGTTCTCACACTAGAATTCGAGCGTATTTTGTCCGAAAATATTTTCCCGTGAAATCGGCAGTGATCGAATACACGGAAAGCGTGAATACGAATGTATATTAGAACATCGGGAGCGAATCGAAGCGACTTTGAGAAAAAAAAACACGGATCGTCGGAAAGTACGCCATTATCGTGAGAGATTTCCGTTTGGGCTTCCGAGAGAACTCGTAGCGGCCACCGCGACGCTCGATATTCCAGCACCAAAGCGTCACTTCACTTTACCACAATTCACTCTTCCTTCGTGTATTTCGTAAGAACACCGCTCAAAACCTAATACCGTTCGATGAAAGTAGTTTCGTGTTAATGTTTTACCGAAAAACCACCCTCGTTCGCGCGCGCGTTCACACGATTTTCACCGACGGTGGCTGCGGCTGCGGCTGCGGCGGCACGGACCGTCGAGGTGCAAGCGTGTCCATAGGTCCGAATCATTCTACACATCTCTACCCCCCTCCCCCCTATCCCTACCAGTTCCCATTCCCCTCAGTCTCAGTTCACAACGAAGGACTACTCTTCTCTCTTACCCTACCCTGTCCTATCCTGTCCTGTCCGACGGAGGCCACTACACACACCAGTTACACATCGTAACATCTGTAGAAACTTACACAGTTAGTTTTCGCATCATGCGCGCACACTCACTCACTGCACCACCTGGTGGCGCGCGCATCTCTCTTTGCCACTTATAAACGTTCGTGCATGCACACACGTGTATCATGTATACGAAGAAACAATAAGATGTCGAGTTGTGTTCAGCTTGATTAAAATCTTCGTTTCATTAGATTGCCGCGGTGGTCCAGAAAGCTGTAATTTCTAGCCAAAGATACAAATATCTTTACATTAACCTCTTTTTTCTAATACAAATCGAACTTCTGATGTACAATCTGGCTATTTATCGTGAATTATTGAATGGAAGACAAGTCTAAAATTCAATATCAATCTTTTTTGTATGATTTGTTGTTTTATCGTTGAATTCAATAGCTACATACAAGTATCATAGCATATCTGCTGTGATATTTTTGTAAAAGGCACACTGATACTGGATGAAACAAAATAAGAAAAGATCAGTTCTAATTGTTCTAGTTGAAGTTGAAAAATTGGATTTTTACGGATTTTTACAGAAATTCCTTTTTTTCTTAATTGGTAATAAGATGATAGTACTCACAAGTTGGATCAATGGCCAGTCGCAAATTTAGGATGAAATATTCATGTATTATTACTGTGTATATCCGTTTTTCGTTTTACAAAGCCAATAATTACAATATCTATATAGATGTTAAGAAAATAAGGCAAAAATTAAGTTGAGAATCTAAAAACGATTGTTTTACGTTCAATTCTTACAAATTACAATATTAGTATAGAATATATTACGTTGTTAACAAGATATTTGAACAATTCGTTCGTTTACTGAAATTTGCATACATTGTTCTTAGAAGAATTTCACAATAATATATTAAGATGTCATGCCTTTCACACATGTAATTACATAACTTTAATTTAGTTAAAAATATTACGTTACGTTTTGTCATGTCACATTTAATTACTTTCGTCTTCGAATTTTTGTTACAAAAATAGAAACAAATAATTGTATACCGGCAATGTTAAAGGAGAGATTCAATAAACAATCGAAAATATTGAAATCGATACAGATATTGACAAATTTCTACGGATCCATTTAAAGGTTAAATACTGTATTTCGATCTACGTAGCCTTTTAGGAAACTACATATCCCAATCATTTTTACTACCTATATTTCGAGAGAGATCAAACAATTTAATACGTTGCATAATCGTATCATATATACATACGTAAAAATTACACATTTATTTTGTATATCGTATTTCCGAAATTCATCGAGAGGAAACAATGAACCGAGAGAAAGAGTAGGGAAAAAGAAGGAGATTGGACGCCGCAACCTCCCAAGAATTACACTCCTAGCGCATAAAGTATTCGGTATCGTGGTAAAAACACACAGCGCAATTGGCGGTAGTAAGGCGGAGTCCGAATTATACCACAAAGAGAACCAATCAGATTTTACCTTATAAAGTAGGATACCAGGGCAGGATATTCGATTAACCAATCCTGTCCTCTAGGCATCAGCACGAATGTATAAGTGTACGCGACATCTTCAATGAAACAGGGCCGCATTTGTCGTTGCATTCAATTTTTCTTGATTACAAGCAAATATAAAATTAGAACAAGTTCAACGATTTGTGTTAAAATTCTAATTAATGAATAAAGTTACGTAATTTATCGACTGCCAGCGAATATCAAATGATTTAGAAAAAAGTCTAAGGGAAAACAAATTTTTGTTTATAACGACAGTTAAAGGTATGTTTGATATGAAACTGAAGTCATCTTCAATTTTTTAAATATTAAAGGAAGTATCTCTTTTCCAATTATATAAAATTGAAATAGTAATCTGATTGATTCTTAGAGTATCAAAAGAGACAAAAATAATAATGAATAAAAATGTATAGAAAATAATTTTATGCTTACCTTACTTGGATCATTAGGGTTAATGAAATAAGTATTATTAGTGCATCAAGATTAACATTTTAACAAGCAATTTATATTAGATACTATTTTTGAATTTTGCTATATTATAGAAACTATAAAACTACAACATATGAAAGAAGCAGCATGCAATGTGGTAGATACGTAAAACTGGATAACTATATTGAACAAAATAATGCTGTATGTAATCTAATATACGTAATGGTCTATTATTATAATATATATTGGTAGTTTATATTATTAACTATATGTCTCAAAGTGAAAAAGAAGTTAAAGGCCAAATAAATATTTGAATATTTGCAAAATCAAAAAATATTTGTCATAGTTCAGTACAATATATGTTCTTTTCGATGCTGAAGTATATGGATTTATAAAAAGCAAGGATATTTTTTCCTTTGTGAATGAAACTGTAGGTATACTAGTATTTATGACGTGTAAATTATAACGTGAAATTTAAATAAGAATCTAAATGAGAAACGTTATTGTAACATTTAAGACTGTACTTGTATATCTACACCTCGAATGTAGATTCAAGTGTCAAAATTAAGTTTCAATATTGTTAAATTAAAGTAGTTAGCATAGTTTCGTAGATATTTACGTGGTATCGATCTATTATAGATATTTAGCTTTTAGCAATGATTAAGTAAAACTCACTGTAGCGTACACGTTAATCCCATTTTCCTGGACATTCCATGAAAATCTACTGCACAAATGTTCACTTAATCGTTATCTTGGTGTCCATTTTGTTTGGTTAATTACTGAAGAGGCGTCAGTGCTGCCGTGGATTACGTTGACACAACATGACGGCTCTTCCGCGATTGGGGCGAAATATATACCAAAAATTCAACTTTCCCAAACACTCTTAATACTGGCCACATCAATCGAAATTTAACGGAAATTATTTAGAGGCAGAAAAATCAAATTTAAAACACTATAGCACAATATGCATTTCTATTTATGTTTCACATATTGACCGCCTCATACTTTCCGACAATAACCCGATTCCATAGACGAATAGACAAGAAATGAAACGCTTTCTGGTTACAAATACACCGATGATGTCGACACTTTACGGTGTGTCTTTAAAAAAATTTGCAAGTCAATTTGTAGTTACATACGTACTGGATAAAGTGTCAATTGTGTTATAATTTGTTATACAGTAACTGTATTTTTAAATTGTACAATATTGTTTAACGTAATGTATCAACAAATATATTTATCAATATTTCGTTTTGTAAAAAAAAATCGAAAAAATCATTTTTATGAAAATTTATTTATGTTGAAACCTACATGTTTTTAACATTTATGTATGTATTTTACACCATTTCTGAAAGTAATGTCATTTTTATTAAAAGTTTGATTTTTATTTTTGTAGATTAGATAAAATATCTTACATGTATGGAACATTTTCATTGTAAATCATCTTTCAAATTGTTTAACAATATCTTATTTCTAAATATTAATATGCTTTGAATATAAATTTCAACAATTTATATTTCAATCTAAGAAAATATACTTACTACCATTTCCATAGAAATGAACCGTTATGTGAATGAGACGAAACGTGAGTTTCCACTCTATGTTTTTCTATGAATTTGTGTTGATGTGTAGTATGATTGTGTTGTGTTTGAACGATTACTTTATCAACGTACCGAAGAATAGAATAATAAATGTTATAGTTACATTACATCGTTCAAGTTACTTCATTGTATTCTGAGTCTCTAATTCTTCTATCAAGTATTCTTAAAAATGTATAAATAGTACTTCATGCTCATAATATTTAATGTTATTTACTTGTGATTAATAGTGGTAAGAATTATCAATACATATTTTCTTTATTACTCATAATCTTTATTTTTTCCACTTTAGAGCAAACATGTCCACTACATCGCAGAAACACAACAATTTTGTAGCTGAACCTATGGGTGATAAACCTGTTACCGATCTTGCTGGAGTAGGAGAAGTGTTAGGACGTAGATTAGAATCTGCAGGTTACGATAAGGTATAAGACATTTGCATATTGTGTGTGTAATTATATATAACATATTTAACTTACATAAACTAATGACTTTTGTTTTTATATCGAAAACATAGGCATATGTAGTACTAGGACAATTTTTGGTTCTGAAAAAGAACAGGGAATTATTCCTAGAATGGATGAAAGATGTATGCTCTGCTAATGTAAAGCAATCAAGCGATTGTTACCAGTGCATCTCTGATTGGTGTGAAGAATTTTTGTAAAGTAATTATAAGGGTTAATGTTAATACTGCGTAAAAAAATGAAATATAGTAGAATATCTTTTATAAAATTTTGATGGAAAATATAAAATCTATTTCACTATAAGTGAATTCAATATTTTAAAGAAATTGACAGTACAATTGAAAAGTAAATGTTACAAACAATATTTTAACAGTTTGACATAACTACAATTAATATATTAAATAAACACTTAGTGTTGAAAGTAAATTATAAGCTGCTTAAATGTTTCTTTAATATTTGCACATATTTTACATTGTTTGTGCCTACAAATATATAAACCAATGTGTGAATTTTGTATACAATATTTAAACCTCTTATTCTTGTACAAAGATGTAAGAAAATTTTGGGTCATATATTTGAAGTTACTTTATTGTAATACTTTTATGAAAACCACTGACATATATGGTATATAGATAGTTACAAAATTCGATGTACAATACACAAAATATATGTTTTAGAAGATGTGAGAAGTACGTTATAATGATTGATAAACAGAAATGTAAGATTGTTTAATTTCTCTGTTATCTACATACAACAGTGTATTCCAAAAATTATTACTTCAATTTTCGTCTTATTAGTGAAAATAATTTTTAATATTACTCCGTTTACATAATGTTTTTAAAGTCTTTCAATACTTTTGCATTAATATAATATTATTTATCAGTTGTTTCACATCCCTTTAAATAAATTGAATAAATTACAATTAAACGAAAACTTGCTTTCTTATTTAATTTTCCTTGTAAGATGTATGTACTAGTTATTATTACATACATAATTATATTTCATGCATTATCATATTTTTAATTTGTTTGTTAAATCAATGAGAACAATAGTATATAAGCTATAAATATCAATCTATAATACTATTAAGTAATACATACTTGTAATATAAAACGTTATAATAATAAAAACATAATTATTATCTATATTTTTCTAAAATCATACCAAATATATACACAATATATACTTTACACAATATATACACAATATGTACTATATACTTTGCAAAAAAATACTGAACAAGTTAGTGTATGTATGTAAATACGTGTGTAGAGCCAGAGATTTCCTCTCTGAGTGTGATAGAATCTAATACTGATAAAAGACTATATACCATACATAGGTACACGTAGTACGTATATATGTATGTACATACATACATATTCTGTTGGAGATTGGTCATCTGCTATTAAACATAATATTTTGTTAGTTTATAGTACATATCTATTGGACACCTTTTAGTTTTCAAGATGAGCGTTTTAATGAAATGTATAAGATATCAAAAACAGTTTTCAGAAAACATAATTTTTAACAAAAACAAAAGAACATCAAATTTAGCAACCTTATATAAAAATAATTCATTATGTGTTATGACAAGGTTAGTTTTTTTAATTTTCTGGGACAACTTTTTGCATGATTTAAAATGAATAATATACTATTACAAATGTGTTACCACCAATAAGGAAAATAAAGAGTGATAGAGAACAGTATAGCAAAGGCCGCAAAATAAGAGAAGAAACATTATTGGTTAGAACGCTCACAAAAGTTCAAATTGAAAATATACTAAACAGTATTGAAACTCAAGGTATACAAAGTATTTCTGAATGACACAATCATATTTATTATATATGTTACGTTTAAATAAAATGATTAAATCTTTAAATGTTATCTAATTTTAAGTTAGCAAATATTATATCCATAACTTAATTTTGTAATTAGGTATTATAATATAATGTATTACATTAAGAAACTTATTCTTTATAGCATAAAATATTGTAAATATTATTCTTATTCCAGATGATATACACACTGTTGAGGCTCTCATATTACTAAGGTGCTGTAATAAAATATTCGATTGCTTGCCACCAGAAAGGGTTAAATTTGGGGAATACTTATGGAGTCATTTATCTGTATGCAGTATGTTAAAAAAATATATACATTCTCTACAGTCTTATTTTGAATATATATGTAAATAATTTATAGATGTTCCATTGGGAGTCGATCATTATAATGAGCGCTTACAAATTTATTTAAAAAATTATTATGACTTTGCTCCTGCCGATTTCTTACAAAACATGAAAGAAAATAGAATATTGCCAAATATTACAACATATGAGTGGTGTATTGAATACTACTGCAGAAAAGGACAAATTAATTGCATGAAGATACTTTCAGACTCTTTGAATAATCAATCCATATTAAAATATACTAGTGTTTACAGTTCACTGATGTGGGGATATTATCAGAATGGGTAAATATGTACTGCTTATTACATATATATTATTATTATTATTATAAGAATTAGCACTTGAATAAAATTTCTTTCAATGTCAAAAATAATGGAGATAGTCAAATGCTAACTCTTACAGGATTACCTTTCACAAGTATTTAGAGTTAAACCAACCATCCTGCATATCCTATATTGTAAATTAGAATATAAGATGTTGAAGCATAAATTTTGTACATGTCTTTCAGTGATAAGCAAGCAGCATTACAAATCTTTGCACTAATGGAAGATTTTCAAAAAAATAGTGAAACATATACTGTTCTTATGTGTATTTATGCAGCAGAAAATGAAATTGAAAAAGTTGAAAGTATAATTCGAATTTGTTATTTACAAAAAATAAAACTTTCTAATAATAATATTTTAAGGATAATTCATATGTTAGCAATGAAAGGTCATATAAAACATATTGATAAAGTAAGTATTTCTGATATATATAGAATGTCAGTGTTATACATATTGAGACAGTAATTCAGCAATCTTTCATTTTAGATGATATTATATCTATATAAATCATCACCATTTTCTAGTGATGACATTCATATTGTATTACAATTAGTATATTCTAATCAAATAGACATAGTTCTGAAAATACTGTCATATATAAAAGATGAGATGATTTCAAAACTATGTATACAGAATTTAGTTTTGTATAGTACGGTAAGGCATCATATATCTTCTTGCATTAAGTATCACATTTCTGCATAGTTATTCACACAAAGTAATAAATATTTTATTTTAGGATAGTTTTGCTATTACTAACATGTGTAATTCACTCACAAATGCAGAACTGTGCAAAGATTCTTTGTTGTGGGCATTATATTATTCATATTTCAGAAATGACAATCTATGTCTTTCCTTACTGAAAATATGTAGCTGCATTTATCAAATAAAACCACATTTCTTTTGGCCAATTCTAATAAAAAAGGCAGAAATGTATGATATAAAAGGTATGCAAATAAAATAATATTAATGTATGTAAGTAAGAATAATATTTAAAATGTTTGTACTTCATAAGTATGACACTGAATTTTATTAAGTAAAAATATCTTTGTTTCACTTGCAGGTATATTTGATATTCTTAAGATCATGGTTAATGATCTTAATGTAACACCTTGTGTTACTACAATTTCTAGCTATGTTCTACCATACATGACTACCAGTGTACGTCCTTTAAGAGAATTATTGTTAGAATGTGGAATAAATCACACAATAATTGACAATGCTTTTGTACTGATGTTGTTAAAGGAATCAAAGACTATGAATGCTGCATACTATGGTAAGTTCTAGATATCTATGCAGACTGTAAGATATTTAAATAATGCTCGTTTTTCAATATAGTTAGTCACTATCCTGGTCCTTATATGTACAACCAAATCGCACGCGAAATTCGGAAGGCTTTATTTACCGTACATGACATGTCAAATCTTATTGATATCTGTACTGTTTTGGTAGAGGAGAAAGATTCACATGTAGATACAACATCCAATAAAGAAGAAATTAAACAAATGACACATGTACCTATGGATAAACAACTACTGGACATGATTGCTGATTATCCTGAAAAGAAAACAGTTATAAAAATGGTGCAAAAATCTGTTCCTACTCGTAAAAGACTCATGTATATAATATGTCGGTGTATAGTATTTCGTCAATTTCATATTATTACTATTTTCATAAAATTGCAAAAATAATTGTTAAAAAATTAACTATGAGAAAGATGAAATATCTAATAAGTCGCAATGTTTTTTCTCAGATAATAAGTCATTTAGCAAAACGAGGAATTCAAATTTCAAGTAATACAGTAAAAACTGTATCAGGTGCCTTGAAATGAGACGTGGACTCTGGTGTACTATCTGCAATTCAAAGAACTTAATAAAAATGGTATAACCGATTTGATTAAAACGATGAATTATTTTCAGTAAGATTTATTTTGAAGAATTAGATCTATTCTAATTCTTTGAAAGAGATTGCAATTAAATTAATAATTAAAAATATTAATTACGATAATTGTTCATTTTTTATGTAAACATTTATTTTATTACAATTCTTGCAGACACATGCTTCATAAATTCGGTCCTATGCAATACTTGGAAAATATCCGGATCCATAAAGAGAGTCTTACTTATAGATGAAACAAAAGTCAGGTCATAAGAGTTTTTAAGAAACTAGAAATTGTAAGTATGAATAATTGTACATATATTTTTCGTGGATGTACGTATTTACCATGCGCCTTATATACATTTTTTATGTAAAGAAAAAAATATATTGTACATATGTACGAATAATCTGGTCCAAAGTCTTTCATTCCTGTAGCCAAAGCTATGATCTTATTTTTTTTCGGAACTACGTTAAATTAGCTGCTAACATATCTCAACATCTATTTTTGTATTAAATTTTGTTGTTTTTTATTTGTGGTACTCGTTACAAATACGCCCATTTCAAATACAAAATTAAATTCATTCTTTGGGATAGATCAGTGGAATTTCTGAAACAATCATAGCCACTTGCAACGGGTTTAAAAATTTGATAGTGGAAGGTGTTAAAATTTTATAGTAGAAGTCCTAAGCACATCTTTTAGTCATAAATCTATTCTTTCTAAGTTGTTCTTCGTAGCTTATAAAACAAATGTTATGTAAGAATGTTGCTAGGCTATATGCAGTAAGTTATAGATTAATGGCACAATGAAGTGAGAATAATAATGGTCAATTGTGTGAATAAAGTTATTTTAAGCAATTTCATTATTTATTATATTTTTCTTCTTTTTATTGTTTACATTATGTCTTACTCTTTTTTGAATGAGAGGTATGAAGAATAATATTAATCCACTAATAGTAATCATAGCCCCAGCGGTGTAGAATCCAGGATCATAAGACTTGAGCACATCATAAAGACATCCTAGAAAAATATACAAAAGATATTCAATGTTAAGTGCTTCACGCTCATAATTATTATAAATTTATACCTGCAATAGGCGGTCCTAAAAGTGATGCAAAACCTTGGAACAATAAAAGTAAACCAAAGGCGTTTGTAAGACGCTGCAAACCTAGTAAATCTATTAAAAGTACAGATGTAAGGCCGACGTAAGCACCAGAGGTAAATCCAAATATGGAAGTGTAAATTGCGAAGGTTACAAATGACGTACATTCTGTGCTCAGAATTGTTGCTAGAAAATTACAAAATCATTAGTTTTGACATTTGTAACTATATGTATATAACAGGTATACAAATAATTTTTTACCTACATTTAAAATATAGTAAAAGATTCTACGTACCAAAGAGATTTCTTTTTGGTAATTATTACATTAATAACGGAACTTACCAAGGCCACATATGGTAAGGCATAAGTTGTATATTAATAACCGGTTAACCCACGGTTTGTCAGATATGTATCCTAATACTATACGACCCATAGTATTAGCAATTCCAATTATGGCAAGTAGATAACTTGCATCCTTCTTAGTAATCCCTTGTTCTTCGGCTTGGGGCTGCATAAATATAATGCCATTAATTATCATTTTCTTGTGAATGTTTCTCTTCATGAAAAGTGTAATCATATACATACATACCAATACATATACATATGGTACATTGAATCCAATACTGGTACAGAAATTGGAGAAGGTAAATAAAACAAACACTGGGTCCTTTAATATAGACATATCCAATATTTCATGAAAGTCACCTACTGCTTCTTCACAGTTACCATTAAGCATTTTAATGTCCGTCTTTGAGTATTCCATAGAATTGGGTAAATTCTTTAAAGATTCCTGGACATAAAGTCTGTCTTCAGTATATTCCTGTGTTGAATTTGGTCTGCCAAAAACAACACAAATGGTATAACTTTTGTAAAATAGTATAATATTCATGTTAAAAAATGTAGTAGCAGTTATTTTTTTCATTATTAACATTAATACAGGAAATGGACAATTAGACAATACTAACATTTCCTTTTGGACATTCTCCAAATTCTCTTCGTGCAACCCATCTCTCAGTATCAGAGTAGGCTGACTGATGGTGGCTATCACTTGAGCTCTGTTGTTTTCCTTTTGGAAAGCAACCATGTGCGTGTTTTTATTTTGTTTAACATTGTTTCTCCTTGTGGCGTCCTATAAGAATTACTCTTTTAATGGTATAAGATACGAAAATTGTCACTCTTCAATAAAATGATAAGACACCCAGTTAACATCTATGTTTTCGTAAGGGTGCAGACATTTTCTTTCAACTTTTTATAGTAATTAATTGCGACACCTAATAGAAATTTTAATGCATTAAAAACGTACCAATTATGTAAATGTTAAATCTATAGACTATGCTATCTTATCTGATTGGAGACTAGCATCTTTCGTTATGTGAAACGTACTAATTCGATTTTCGAGGAACTCGTCTGAATCGTTTATATGGTACGGAATATGCAAAGTAAATTTACATTTTTTTACTTCTAATAATAATACATACAAGAGTCCTGTACCTCTGGAGAACCACCGTTTCTCGGCTTTTTCTCTTTGAGGGGCCTGAAGAGTGCCCCGAGAGCGACGCAATTTAAAACGACGCCAGAACAGAGCATAATCGCTCCTCGCCATCCATAAGTTGCTATTAAGTACTCTAGACATGGTGCAAAGACTAAGGTACCTAATCCGGAGCCGCACACTGCGATTCCTGTGGCAAGTGAACGATACTTTTCAAAATAGCATGACACGCTTACGATCGCCGGCAAGTAGATCAAGCCGAAACCGAAACCTGTAAAATGATTGTATACATATTAATTTGTTCACATTGTTCAATTGAAATGAATTTTTGTCTCGATCAATTTGTTAAGAAAACGTTAAAAATTTGCTTACAAGTAGATACTATATTATTCAATTCTACTGATGCGGTAAGAATATTGGAAATTAGACAACTTAATTTTATTAAGATAAAAAGCGTTTCTTTTTTCTAAATAAAGGTATTGCTCACTTCACCTGCACCAATGCCGATTGTAAAGTATAACGTGATAATGCTGCGGGCCCACATGCTTGCTAATAAGCATGAACTTGCCAATATGGACCCAGCTATAGTTACTGCTCTACATCCGAACTTATTTACGAAAACACCCGATATTGGACCTGTAAATCAAAGTTTTTTTGTGTCGTTGTTTTATAGCGAAATAAGAGGGCCGGATCCTGATAAGCGAATGTACCTGAACACAACGTGACTCCTACTAATATCGACGCGACCCATGCTGTCGCACCTTTTCCTCCCTCAAAATAGTACAGGAATTCCAAATAAAAGACACCGAAGGAATACGTAAGACCATCCGCTAAAATAACAAACACCATTACCGATATTAACTATAACAATTACAACATGATAAATAAGGATCGATAAGATAAGGTTTATAAAATTATTAACAATTCATATTTTATTTAACGAAACATATAATAAAAAGTATCACTCGTTCGTATAAGCTGAATAATAGGACTAAAGTTAAACCGATCTATATTTACAGACAAATGTGTCAGGCATTTGTTTGAAAATTTACGCGAGATGCGTCACAGTTCATTCATACATATTATGCTAGTCCCATCTAAAGATACGAACTGGTGACTAAATTCTTCTCAATCTCTAACAGATAATATGTTTGACAAATTTTTGTTTCCATATCTCGTATTGCCCGATCAAATGGCGTTATCGTCAGCGCCGGACTGTTAAGAAACGCTGCGAAGAGAAACGTCGATGTTGAATTACTGCGCGAAATTTCGGACAAGGCGAGTGTACGATTCGAATGAGATTACAAGGGAACTCTGCTAATGGAAGCATGGAAAACAAAACGAAACGAGCCGAACAATATTCCTGGAGTAGATGCTGTTTTGGTTTGCGAGAATGAGTGTAACGCAAGTGGCGAACGATACGCAAAGTACAATGTCCGTATCACGCTATGATTTTACATATCGCGATGATACCGACACGCATGTTCAAAACTTGCGAGCGTATACATACGCATTCGTGCATATGGCAATAGCAAAGTACGCGTATCACTCTAGAAATATCAAGATGAGTCAATAATTGTTAGCATTGACTCACTTAATACTCCCGAAACGAATGGTTCTTTTTAGAAACCCGCAAAGCAGCCGGTTTTAAAACCGCGTACATAACATTTCGATACGAAACAAGCTATAAATGTGAAAACGTTGTTTTGAATTATGGTTCTACCGCTATCTGTTACACTTTTACAAGTGTCATTCAGTAAAAGCATTTTTACCTCGCGCCGAAGTCACTACGAAGATTCTATTTTCCTTATCGCGCTCCTATTGATGACGATAACCCCGTCACCGTAATTTTTCTATCTTCGATAAAGTTTCCTGTAACATCCAGCAACATTTTTGTTCAGTCCAAGGGAAAATTTTACGAGCACACGGCGCGGATTATGTGTTAACAATTAAAGGTCATTCGCAGATAGTCGCGAATCGAAATTTCGTATTTTAATTTATTGGTACCGATAAGAGCGCGGAGGGGCAGAGTATTCGGATAAACGTGTGATTATGTATTAACAATTAAAGGTTGTTTGCTGATAGTTGTGAATCGAAATTTCGTATTTTATTTCACTGGTTCCGATAAGTGGGCGGACGGACAGAGTATTCAGATAAGCGTGTGATTCAATTTATATAATGTCAAGGTCCCTGCTCTTCTTTTGCTTTATTCGGCATGCCCGCAATGTTATAAAATATATGAGCAATAGTCACTAACGTTTATTATAAATATCGCCATATTCGCAACTATTGTACGTTTATTCGAACTCTAGAATAAAATTCTTCTCGAAGGAATGCGTCTAGGCTAATAGTTCCACAGCCCTCCGCGTTACGTTGGATTGACAGCGACCGATTTAAGCTTTCGTTTTCACCATTATCGTGAATTTCGTTCTAGATTGCCACACTTGAACGGAAATATTTATAGAGATCGCTCTGCCGTATACAGCTGCAATCGAGAAACGAAAACATAACCGGTAGCTTCGATAAGTAAGTTTATACGAAATAAAAGCCGCGAACGCGTGAGCAACCGCAAAACAATCCGCGCGCACACAAGCATCATTCACAAGGTCATCATTATTTTTTTTTTATTTGCATCGTACGATTACGCGTTAATAAACATCATCGCATTTTTCTGTGTACACGATCACAGTTCATGTCCGTTTAAGAATTTCCGGATACGATTGTACGCTCTCTGTTTTGGAAACGCGATCGTGGAGTCATCATCGAGCTACGAACACGTGTTACAGTTCAGAGCTCTCCCAGTTTAGAGGAAAATCGACGATCTCGAGTATCGCCCTTTCATCCGTTGTCGTTATTCATAGATGGCAAGCTCGTAGATAAACGGCGGTCGGCTTTGTTTGTAGCAACGATGATTAATACGCAGAGGAAATCATTCGATTTACACGTGCCGACGCGTTCTCTTTGTATAGAAACTTCAAAACCTGTTCGTTTCGAAGATATCAATCTTCCAGAATCTGTGAAATACTTGGCAGGGACGTTTTATAATTGATGTAAGCTCATTAAAATTCTTAAGAGAAGGGAATTTGCGAATAACACTTACGTCTTACAATCGATGCAAACAGCTTTTATTTTGCATAAAAATCCGCTGCCGAATGATAATATCGTGGATAAGTACAAATGATGCATAGCGAGATTTAGATAATCTTTTAACAAGATTTTTATTATAGGGAATTAAAAAGCTGTATTTTGAAAATTGATTTATCAACGAACGTCGACTGTTATTATTGTAACAAGAACAAGTGATAATTAGCCCCTTGTTGGGAAGATATCTGGGTCCAGATAAAAATTCGTTCGTTCAAATAAACGGACACTATAATAGTGCTCGTAAAGCGCCTCCGTCTCATTCACACCTAGCGGAGTATAATTAACTTTTGTCACGTAAATACACCTGCTTCTGCGGGTTCCATAATTAACTGAACACCGTTTATCACTGTCGCGAAATATTAAGCAAACTTTTAGCAACATCCAACTGTTCTATCGATGTTATGCCAGTTTAACAATTCGTGTGTTTGGAAATCCTAATCGATACAAGTGTACGCCATATGATAGCAGATGTTCGTGATCGAGTTAAATCACTGCTGGATCGTCTGAGAAAGCGCTTTCCTTTTCTCGAGGAAACGAATGGGAAAGACTTGTTTTGCTGAATTTCATCGGAATCGTATGCTTTCGGTTCGGAGGTGGCCACTCTTCGGGAGTATTAAACAATCGTTCATTCTATAAATGCATAAATTCACGGTCCAGTGGTCAAAGCTGTTACTGACAGTTCGTGCACTAAGAGATTAAACTATTTTTACCGTGTTGCCGGTGTCGATGGCGAAATTCATACAACTTCTACAAATGCAACAGCTTATTCCCGCCGTATAGCCATATCGCGTACCATTTTACGCGCGCAGTCTACCGTAATAACTAAAGATATCATTTATCCGATTAATGCGACCAAAACGGGATCAAAACGGGCGCTGGAAGCGAAGCGGAGATAAAATTTCACGAATGAAAAGAAGAAAAAGCACGTTGCTCCGAAAATAAAGCGATATAAAGTACCGATGTAGAACGTGTTAGTCGGTTACCAACCGAATGAAAGAATAGACGAATTCGAATATTTGATGACGATGGCACGGAACTAATACCACGAGATATTCTCGTTTGGTCGCAATGAAAGTAACGAGAGTTGAAGTGAAACTCATATGCACTGTCGAACGTGTAAAAGAGAAACTCGCTTAATTTCGTTTGAACGGATCAGTTTAAGAAATGTAAGATGATTTCAATAACGCGTCGCTTCGTTAACATAATCATTTCACAACTCGTACAACTCTGAGAGCGATAAAAATGATTGCACACAATTTCAATCGGCGTTGTGATTTTCCTCGACCTTCGATGCGGTTTTGAAAATGTTACCCTGAACACGAAATCGTAGTAAGATCAAGCATGGATTGATTTTGTGTGAAAAAAGAGACAACAAATTTAGTATAATTATAAATATAATATTATAAATTATGTAACACTGATAATTGCATAAATATTGCACTTGAGTGCAATCTGCATTGTAACTATCCGAGCGCTTCGAAGAAACATTTTTAACCGACTGCATAGGATCATTTTTAGAAACATTTTTTTTTAACACGTGTCAACGGTCGCAAAAATAAACAATTTTTCGGCACGCTCGAACGGAATGGAACAGTAGGACGCACACGCGCGTAAATGTTTGTCCATTCAATAACTTGTCAGATTGGACCGGGTTCATGACAGAAAGTCGAACATTTTGAGTCCATTCGGATTCAAATTTTAAAAATTGTTATTTGATTATCAACTTCCCTTCTACTAGTTGCAAATTTTAGCGCGAACACCTTACAAAGTATGTTGACAAAAATTGATAAACACAATTGCAGTAGACTCCCGTATAACACGAGTATCCATAACGCGTCAAAAATTTTGCGATCACCGTTTTCGTATAACACGATGCTCCTGCAATGCGCTATACAATGAAATGAAAACATGTAAAAATGAACAGCTAATTACACAAAAAGTTACTACAAAAGTTCTCTTCCAATTTCGTTTCATTCATGAGAGACTTTATCGTTTACACGCGACGGCAATATTGTTCGCGTTAGAAAGAGAAGATTTTGTGCGACACGATTTCCTACGACACAAATTTGAAAACGCGTAACGCGTTATGCGGGGGTCTGCTCTATAATAAATGATCCTAAGCACACCGAGTTATATTTTTATCAGAAAGGTCCGCCGTTCGTGTGATAAATCGCGAAAACGTTTCCCGTGTTCGCGAGGGATCGCGTACGCGTGAATCTCGCCGGTCTAGAAATACGTCGGGGGATAAAATCGTTTACTTACTGATTACATGGATTAAGAAGGATGCCAGGACAACAGCGAATCCCCATCCTCCATCAGGCGGCAAAGGACGAACCGGAGTGGTATCCTTCGTCGTGTGGTCCATTTGTTCACAGGCGACATTTTCGCTTGTACCATTCTTCCCTCGCTTGTTTGTCTCGGTGGAGGAGCCGACGACCGCGTGTGCCATGAGTTGCAATTGTTGGACTTGGCGAGCGTTGTTACTCGCGACGATACCAAGTACCGCGTCAAGTTGGTGCTCATGGTGGAAGGGACCGAAAGAAGAGAGAAGGGGTGACCCCGGTGGTCGCCGAAAAGCACGTTGTCGCACTTGCCGCACAATTAAACAGAACTTCACTCGCTGAAGTGGCTTATTTTCTTTTTCAAAAATGACAACAGACCGTGCCAAGCAAAATGTAATGCTGACACGTATAAAATGCCTTCTTTCGAAATACAATTACGTGGAAAATGCTCGATCTTTAACAAGACGAATATCATTCTTGTTTAATACAGCTTTATTCGTACGTTGTCTCATAATTAAACTGATGTGGTTTAATTTATTTTTCAGAAATCACAATATACTGGGCTAAGTAAAATTTTCGACCATATACGGCATTAATTAGATTTCATTAGTACATGACGGTACTAATAATTTGATATAAACAAATTAATAGAATAGAAATTATACTTTTATTACAGGTGATATACATTATGAGATGACATAAATAAGCAAAAATATTCGGTTAAATATAAATATTTATTTATTCATTCATTTTTTTCAAGAATCAGATTTTATGAAACAAAATGCATTATTCATTAATTCAATTAGGAAATCAACTAATTGCTCTGTCCACGTCTCTACGGTCTTTCAGTTCTTCACTTTTCTGTGGTATTAATTCATAAGTACATATGGTAACTCCATGTTGATGAGCAGGTGTCCATTCCCCTTTCAAGCCAATATAATAAATCCTTATTTGTTCCTGTCCTGTACGTCCGGTAAAGTATAAACTTAAATGATTGACTGATGAAAATTTTACCACTCTGTAATATTAAATACAGGTGACATTAAATTATAATTATAATTTATTGTATATAATTGTATATCTACTCAGTTTAATAAATAATAAACTGCAGACTGGTCTGCAAATCATTTCTTTTAATATCTTCTCTTCTTTTCTTAAACTATCAGAAGGAATCTCTACATGATACTTACTTTGGAAAATACTGATGAACTCCATAATTGTCTACACAGAGTTCAAATTCTTGTTCAGGTTGTACAATATTATCAAATGTCATATGTGGTCGATTTTTATACCTATATTAGAAATTCATCTTAATTAATTTAGATGTCATAAAAACATTCAAGTTTTATGTTTTTACATTAAAATTTTAGAGATACTTACAAACTCACTTTGTGTGGATGAAGCTCATTTTCACCTCCAATAACAATGAGACCTTTTAATTTTATACTTCCTGTGAAACTATATAGAAGGAAAAGTTACATTTATCAGTAAAAGGGACTAATGTATATACCTATAGAGTACTCACGGAATGTTAAATAAAAGTTCATTAACTTCAGTGTCAGCATCACTTTCGACATACTGAAAGCAACAGATTAGTTATAAGAGATACATTATAATTATCTATATATGACATAGTTACTTTGCTTTTATCTAGTCTATCTTCCCATGTTTTAAAGACAGAAGCTCCGCTACCTTCTTCACATTCATTTAAACATTCAATATTCAGAAGATCAATTTTTTCATGTAAACTATACTGTATACCTAGGTCTCCCTCCTCATGTGATTCTCCACAATTACAATGATGTGACATAATAGAAAAATCTGTAAAAAAATAGCAAATGTTTTTAATCAAATATTTTTTAATTATTGATATTAATATAATATTATAAAAAAAAATTATAACAAGCTCTTCTGAAATTTATGTGTGCTATATTGTTAATAATTATATATTGTTTTCGTCGTCTAAACATTATTGCGAACTATGTCGACGTAAATATAGTAGTAATAAATTTTATGGCTACTATAATTATATACTGTCGAAAAAGTTAAATATACAAATGTTTTTTTAAAGAGTTTGTTATCAAGGTGACAGTAACGTTTACGATAGCAAAAATAACAGTCGAAATTTCGTAGAGTCAGAGTTCTTTGCATAAATATAAATTGTGATGTTATATCTGTGAAATATTCATTAATCATAAGCACGTAGATTGCAATAGCTGTGAGTATTGTAACATTAAAATAATTGATAAAAAAAACAATGATCCAGAATACCTTAAAATTTATGTTAACTAATGATTTTTTGCGTTTTGCTGTTTGGTCTTTTTACACGATATCGATAGAGCAAAGTCTCCTTAACAATTCTATGTCGTCGGTTTAGTTTGTTAAGTCTTAATTTTGCCAAAATTATTGTTTTTAGGCGATCTTGCATTGGACAGATGTGGGCGATTGTAGTGCCTCTTTTGGAGAAAAAATGAAGCTCCGATCGAGGTCCGTACAGCGCCAATTAGTAAATGGCAAAACGTTCAAACTGTTAGCCAAACAGTGGCGCTGCTTGCGGTGAAATTTGAAAGTTCTGATTTGGCTAACAGTTTCAGCGTTTTGCCATTTACTAATTGGCGCTGTACGGACCTCGAACGGAGCTTCCAGATTTCGCCGCAAGAGGCGCCACTTTTTGTAAATGGCGCGAAATATGAACTAAAAGTTAATTTTAACTTTATGTAAATACTTATTAATATCCTAACATTAATATATATATTCTTGACCAATAAACCTTGATTGGTCTACAGTTTGTTATCTTTTATATTAAACAAAAATATTTATGAATTTTCAACGTTAAACGTTCTTTTAAATCCCTATAAGATTATGTCTGTGAAAAATTACACCAATTAGTCCCAGTTTCCCTTCGTGCTTTTAGGTCCATGAAGAACTACACTGTACTGTATTTTAATTAATGTTTCCTACATCATATAATATGCTTCAAAGACCCGTTATGTTTTTAATATTTTGCATGCGACCTTCTCTGTGCGTATATAGGGTGTCAGATTCAATTAATTTGGGGATACAGGCAACATCAATGATCCCGGTAGAAGTTTCGTTTCTTGCACATAGTACTCTACGCCTATGTTACAACAAGAACAACTCTTCTCTTTGAGTGAACCTACCCTGGTATACAGTAAGTTGTGTCAGGGGTTAGGTCTTAAGAGTTCTTGAATCAGAATAACTGTAAATACACTAAAATAGAAAACAAGGTGGTGTATGTGGGAGAAACAATATCATATGGAGCATAACCAGCAAGTTTGTGTTTCATAAGTCTGAGATACGTGATCAATACTTTGAAGACTGTGCTTATATTCGCGAACACTAGACTTATTGATGGTGATTCCATAGCAAATGAATATTTGCATGCTGCAGTTATGTGCTTCCATTGTGAAAACATAATTGTTTTATGGTGATAATATGTCAAAATCAAGCATAAGGAAAATAACGGTTGACCCTACGAAATGTAATACAGACTCTCGTCGACCAAGTGTGTTTGAGAGGTTGGGGACCAAACCAGCAGTTACTGCCGGCCAAAATTCATCGGATTACTGTAGAAACTGGGCATTGAATGGCAGTTGTTCGTATGGAAAGAATTGCAAGTATGTACAACTTTAACATTTTTATCTTCCACAAGAAAATAAGATACGTTATTTTACAATGCAGTTGACTGAATTTTTCGTGTTCAGTGTGAAATATCAGCTTTTTTATTTAGAATGTAGAGTAAGAATTATTATCCATTCATTTTAAGAGAACCAATACTTTCTTTCTTTATATTATAACTAGATATGCAAATACTCACACATTAATAAGTCCATCCAAGCGTGCCAAGAAGGATAATGCAATTGCAAGTACAACGGGAGTAAGTCTATAAACTTTTAGCTACATTATTAAAATTTATATATTATTAAAAATCATTCTATAATAAATAAAGGCTCTATTAATGTTTACTACAGACAGATATTTACATATGTATGTTTTTAATACATAGCTTATTGAGGATCCGTTTAAAAGGCTTACTTCTAAGATCGTAAAAAAGGCGTCGCATAGTCCTGATTTGAATCTTGAAGAGTGGAATCAAACAGATTTAGAATACGAGGACGAGAAAGTACTAGAAAGACGTAGACAGCTGTTACAGCGTGAATTAGAGTTACAAATGAAGAAAGATAAAGAAGTTCATGGAAAAGACAAAGTGAGACAGAAGAAAAAGGCAATGACTTCTTCCTCTAGTTCTCATACTTCAAGCACATCTAGTAGTAGTAGCAGCTCTAGCAGTGAAGATTCATCTTCCAGTTCAACATCTGACTCACGGAAGAAGGTTAAAAAAATTAAATCTAAGCGGCATCACAGTGGCTCTACAGATTACGATGAAGATAAAGAAAGAAGACGAAAGTAAGTAATTTGTATGTAAATTTGTGTGTAGATTATGAAATATACACATTAAAATTAATTGATTTTGGTAGATTGAAATTGAAAAGACTTGGCACCAAGAATGATAAGCCTGCTGTCAAGAAGAAGCGGAAGCTGGAAAGTAGTTTGACAAAGAAGGAAGTTGGTAATAGGTCAGCTAAAAAGTATACCTCAACTTCAACAACAAGAAAACATTCTTCCACTCCCCGCACAAGATCACCAGCAATACAAGTACCTGCAACAGTTACACCTACAGCAGCAGTGGTATTAGGCTCTTCAGTATCTGTGCCCCATCATGCAGCATCCAATAAAGTCAGAGAACGAAATAGAACAGAATCTCCCAAAGCACCCAAAGCTAGAGATGTGGAAAAAGAGGACAGGCATTATAAAAAAATACGAGATGTAGATGAAGTGCCTAAAGAAAGCAATAAAAATAAATCTTTCGATAAAGCTAAAGAGCCGGAAAAGGAGAAGAATCGTACGATAGATGAGAAACTAAAAATCGATGAGAGGCTAAAAGCAAAATGTAAAGACAAGGAGTTACGCTCCAGGACACCGCCGACGACTGAAAGATCAAAACACCAACACTCTAAAGAGGCAGTGTCAACGAAAGCACGTCGTAGTCGTACACCCGAGAAATCTTCGAGATCGAAACGGGAACCTTCCCCATCAAAGACTCAAGACAGACAGATATCCGCAAATAGGTCAAGAGACGTGGAGAAAAAAGATCGCGAATCTCACAAGAGTGATAAGACCAAGGACAGGGAGGACATTAGAAAGACTGAACAGAGTAGTAGAACCAGACAAGTGGCGGCGAGTCAAGAAGAGAGTCACAGACGAATTGGAAAGGAGTTTGATGACAAAACTTACGTGGGTGATAAAACACGACAGAAAAGTAGAGAACGACGTGATAAAGACCATCCAAGGGACGAACGTGGTCATTCGAGACTTGGTCGAGATCAAAGAGATCCACGTGATAAAGACAAAGAGGATCTGCAAGAACGTTGTCGCGAACGACAGCGAGAAAGAGATCGTGATCGTGACAGAGATCGAGAACGCGATCGTGATCGGGAGAGGGACCGAGATCGTGATCGTGATCGTGATAGAGATCGCGATCGAGACCGAGATCGTGACCGTGATCGTGATCGTGATCGTGATCGAGACCGTGATCGAGAGAAGGATCCATTGAAAGCTAGAGAAAGAGATGTTCAACCATTGGTTCCAACATCAATAAGTATAGCTGCAGACAAGAACTCACGTTATAGCCGAGACAAAGAACGAATAGTGGGGAAAGATAGTGCCTTTGAGAAGAACGGTACCCGAGAACGTAGGAGCGACAGGGAGAGGGAACGATCTGAAACGAAAGCACTGTCGGATCGAGACAGGACATCCTCGCAACGAATTGATGGTAGATACGATAGAACTGCTGTTGATAAAGATGCACCTACTCGCAAGGCTGGTGTAAATTCTCCGAGAGATCGTTTCCCACGCGAGAGATCATTAGATAGAACATCTTTACTGGATAAGACTGTACATACTGCACAACCTCCATCACAAGCACCTTCTTTACCACCAGTACAAACTTCTATAGCATCTTCATCGTCTTCATCCGCGCCAGCAACACTATCAACATCACGAGACAACTTAATCGACAGGATAGATACTGGACATTATGACCGAGAAAGGCACAGACGATTTGGTGCAAGGTATAACTCGTGCATTTAGTTGTTAATGTCATGGATCGTGTTTAAAATTAAATATTATATAACGTTTATAAAATAAGGAGTTTAAGTTATCGTAATAATCTTTTACAAATTATGTTTTTAAAAAATTATATTATATATGACGTTAACGATAATAAGTGTTCGATATGATTTGAAATGATTGATTTGCTAAAGTAAATCATTTTGCAGACGGGAAACCAGTCCGCGTCGAACTATTGAAATTGATAGAAACTACAACAGGAATTACGGACGGTTGTCCGAGCACTGGGATGAACAAGAGGAAGCAACTACACACTTAGATTACCGTGAACATCATGTTCACGAGGATGAGAGGAGGAAACCTGTTGACGGAAGAAGGTACGATAGTCCATTTGAAGACAGACGAGGAATTCGTGAAGAAAGATCTCGGGAATCTAGATACGTTGTTCAGACTGCAGACAGAACATCTTTCGAGGATCATCGACATCATCATCATCATCACAGGCATCCACTGTACCCTGGAGAAAAGTTGAGAAGTAACACATCAATTCGGTAAGTTTGTGGTATCAACATTTTCTTAAGTAATGGAGAATAACTTAGAGTTAAGTAGGAACTACATTACATTATTTTCTATGTATTAGTGACGAAAATGTTCCCAATGATGATTGGGATAATCATCACAGAGACGTGGAGCATGGCCGAGAACGAACTTATGGACCCGTTGATTGGGAGGAAAGAGAATGGCGAGTAAGAGCATTATGGGACAGCAGGGATAGTCTTCCCCGTTCAGAAGTTCACGATGAAGATTGGAATTCTCGGTATGATAATTCTATTACGGACTGGAAGTCAAATGATGCACGAAAGTGGGATAATCAATCCGTGCATATACGTGGCCATTACAGAAACGATCGCTCAAAAGAGATAGAAATAGGAGAATCCACATCTCACAAGTGCGTTAGTCATGAATTCACATTATTTAATTAACTCGAATAAAAATCTCGTGACGCATTAATATGTATTAAGTCCATTTTGTTCCAGTAAAAGGAGAAACTATAATAATTCAGAAACTAGGGATGAATGTACGGTTCATACCTCTAAACAAGCATCTTTATATGGTAGCATGAAAGAGGAACCTATTAATAAGAAGCTAATGGAACTGGCAGAAGGTAAACTGTCTACGACTCGAGAGAAGTCTACAGATAATTTCCCGAAAAAGGTTTTATTAAAAGAAAAAGCTGAGACAAAAGAAACCGTCACTGCTGAACCGAAGCGTTCCTGCATTGACGAGTCTTTGCAAACACTTCATACTGAAAGTGATCTCAGTGATATTAGTGATGATCCAGATGATATACTAAACATGGAAGATATTACAGTAAGTGCTTTTTTGATTAGAAATTTAAATATGTGTTAAAATAATCGTATTTACAGGATGTTGAAACAAATAAGTCGCGCTCAAAGAAGACTCCTGACACAACGCAACGCGATACACAGTCAACGACTCAAGAGATAGCACCCTCATCTCCGAAGGAGACAATAGAAGAATCTGTATTTAATTCTAAAGGAAAAGATAATACCGACACAATGTCATTTAGGTATTATTTTGAACCATTAACTAGTAATAGTTACAGAATTTAGTGTACACAGTTGTAACATATTTACAATCACTTTTTGCTAAATGTATTTAGAAATCTGGAAGATGAGAATATGGAAACTATGGACTTTGAAGAAATTTCTGACGGTGAGCTAGAAGAGGACATTAAAACAAGCGGTAAAGGTTTAGGAGATGCTCTAGGAGTTGATTGGGAGAGTCTAGTGAAAGAAACGCAACCACGAAGACCTACGTCATGTAATCAAAATGCCGAAAATCGTTGGCAGTGCAAGGCGATTCTTCATAGAATAGGTATTTCTGGCAAATATGGAGGTGAAGATTTAATGAAGAAATTGTCGAAAAAATATGGCAAAAATGGTATGTTTTTTTTTACGTATTTTTGGAAATATTATATATCTGTTATATTTATTTTGTCGAATATTTATTTACAGATCATTCAGAATTTTTCCTTCACAATGTTGCGTTTATGCACACGGCGCTTGCACGAAATCGCTTATTACATAACCTGAATAATGATATGTTACCGGGGGTGGACGACTTGTATAAGTAAATGATGAATTTCTTTAAATATTATAAATAACGTGTCGCAGTATGTCTAACATTATTCTATTTACAGGAATAGTAATGTAAATACTGAAGAGGACGTCGATTACGATTTAGAAGTTTTGAGACCTTGTACAGCTTTATACGAAGAGGCAAAATGCTTATTACAACAAGTCGTATGAAAAAAGCGTTTATTTGTAGGACGTGACTCTTGAAATTGCACTTTGTTGTTATTTGATATAGTACAGCATAAGACAAAAGTGTCATCAGTGGCATCAGTTTGTTACATGCTAAATTGGTGCAGTTAATTTTTACTGTAACCAATTTAACCTTCAGTGGTGCAATCTAGGAAAAAATTAAATTCATACATTTTTTTTAGTACTTAGCTCTTCGATCATCTTAATCAAATGTCTTTTGTATATTATTCAAATTTTATAACATATTCTTTATCTGAATTATAACTGCAAAGATTGATTATAACTGAGTGACTAGATTGGAAAAATTTAAAACTTACATTACCAAAAACGTTACATTACATTTTATATCGTATTTTTTCTATAAATTACAAAAAATACCATTATTTTAGATACTTAAATTTTAAAATTTATTACTAAATATTTTGCGTGCTTATACTATTTCGAGAAGATATTTTCTTAATATTTTGATAATGTGAATTAAATGATTTGATCCACGTATATGTAATGACTGTACTTTTTACCTGGTCTTTTATAAATAGAGTTTTGTACACACTTAGGAGATATATATATATTTTAGATAATGTTTATAGATAAGTATTAACTTTCAATATCAAGAGATAATTATTTTCCTTCGTTATAAAATGTCTATTTTCTTTATATTATTTTTAATGGAACCATTAACATTGTTTAAAATACTTTTTATCACACTCGAAGTTAATAGCAGCCACAACATCATTTTGCAGTATAGTCATTGCATCCTCCAATAGACGCTCGTTTTCATCATTCTAAGAAAAAGTACGTGATGTAAATATGAGAATTAGTAACGCAGTATAAATAAATAAATAAATGAATAATATAAACACCTGTATAGAAAACCGTGCATGTTCATTTCGAATGTTCTGTTGCTGTCGCAATCTTTTCATCTTTTCCATGTTTGTGCAATATAATTCGTACAAAAGGAGGCCTAAAACGTTCAGAGAACTATCTAATTTCCAGAAAAAAATAGTGCATGAATATTTTCAAGTTTGTTCATAAAACAAATTACCTCTCTTCTTGCTTTCACCGCTATTCAAAATATCTAAAGTGGAGAGCAAGTCCTTACAATACCTGGCCTTTGTATCAAGCTCCGCGTCAGTTAAATCTAATACAATTAATTGTTCGATAAATAAAAATGTTTTAATATTTCCAACGCAGACTGTATATAAAATAGACCTATAATTCCAGTACCTCCCCATTGTACTCCTTCGGCTCTACCGTAGTATGAAATAATTCGGAATTTGATGTCCATAATAAGATAATTAGTGAGCGGAATCACCAGCTTCAGTTCCCTCTGCATGAAATCATAAATTTCGCGCGGAGTTTTATATATAACATTTTCCATTACAGCCGACAAGCCAGAACGAATCGAAGTTATCTAAAAAAAAAAAGGAACGAAATCTACCTTCCAACTTATTTAAATTTTTAGAGTTGATAATTTCTTTACCATTTCTTTGACATTTAAGTAAATGTATAAAATACCTCTCGGTTGCTCATGACAATGGAGCATTTATCGCAGATCCAGGACGACGTCGAATTCAGTGGATCCTGGGGTAGCAAATTTCCGGAACATTCTTCTGATTCGCATAAAAGTGCTCCTAACCGAGATCCAAATTCCTAATGTTACATGAAAATAAATAACAAAAAGATAAACGAAGCAGAAGAAATCGATTCGCTAAGGGGTCGATTTGACTTATGAAAGGGTGAACTTAAAAATGAATAAACACGTAAAAATCTGCAATGTATCAACGATGATAATTCGTAGAGTTACCGTAGGATCTCTGCACCGTTTGCAAGCGCAGGAGAAACGTTTGGTGACACTCAAGAATCGTCGTCGCCGCGTCGTGTCCCAGAACAAGCTCGTATAAGACATGGTCAGCTCATCCCCGGCGGAAATCGGAAGCGCAGCGTTCACGTAGAGCCGTTGTTCATTGTCGAAATGATGCCTCGTGTTCGGCGTACAACAATGATTCTGCAGTGCCCCCAGAGGATAAAGACCGCGTAAACTCGAGGAGTGATCGTTATCCTGGACGCTGACCGTTTCGAACGCGTTCGTGGCGAACGTTCCGCAAACGCGTTTCATTAACTCCAGTTCCTCTTCGGTTGGTGGATTTGCTACATTCCGTTGCAGTAGTTCGGCCTTGTTCCCGGAAATGCATTAATTACAATCGTAATACATTAGCGAAAAAAATGAGCGAGTGCCTGCATCGTGCATTTCTCATCGCCGTACGGCAAAGCTTCGCTGAATACGATCTAGAAAAGGGATGATTTGGAGTGCGAAAAAGTGAGCATGGAATCTACGAAAGGATTAATTTCGCAGCGTGAAATCTGCGGTAGCTGGAAGTTCATGCATTTCTGAACAGTATTAAAGACACAGCATTGCGCAGTGCTAATTGGGGAGATATTACGAAATTGCTACAGTAATTCCAAGCTCGAGATAACTGTAAGGAGAACCGAATAAGACAGGACTCTAAAGGGAGATTCCGTCAGGCTGCGAAGGATCAATCTATCTACTTTCAAATCTTCGATTGAAACGCACTCGATCTTCTAACTCACCGATTTGTTCAATGAAAAGCTTGGGCGACTGCGAAAGCCTTAAACCTCTGCGTTCGAATGTTCTCATAATCAATTGTCCTCGTAATTATTGTATTTATCAAACAGGCGATCGTACCTCGAAGGCAGCGACGTGGCTCTCGTCCCACTGAAACCCGGCCAAGCATTTTCGTTGCTGCTCGGTCAGGAACAGTCCTCGTATCGGTATCACGGTCAGCAGCAGGTCGAAGGACCAGTCGGTACCGGAAGTCGGTACCAACGACCTCAAGTACTTGCATTCGTAGTCCACATGGTTCGGTGAATTTTCGCACTGCACCGAGCAGACCGGCAAGCCGCAGCCACGGTCGCACGGAAACAGCGGACACTCGTTCTTGTAGCAGCACACGCACATCTGCAGATGCTTGCACACTAGAACTCTAGCTCCGACCGTTTACAACCGTGTAATTAACAATTTCAGCGTAAAAAGACGTTCCATCGCTCTTAAAATTTAAGCGAGTCGGAACTGCGCGATTGAACAAATTCTCTACCGTCAGCTTTTCGAATTTATTTTGTTGAAATTCATATTCTTAATTAAAATTACTAAATTCATGTTAAATTGTAAATTTTAACTGTCTACTACCGGTATCATTAATTAAATAATCTCTTGACATTGTGAGCACTTTTGGGGTTGACACCCGGTACCCGAATTTGCAATCTATTTAGCGCGGCTGCAAATACTATAATTGTTCGTACATTTAAAAAAATAACGAATTAAGATCTTGGAAAAATAGATAAATAAAGCCATCGTCTTCGAACAATTTATCGCGTCGAATGCAGCCGCAACGATGCGGACACCATGGCGCAGTTCGATGCAAGAGAAAGAGGAACAAGACAACGAAGGCCAATCGAAAAACGTGGTTCAGCGAACGAATGAGCTGTCTCCTAAGATTAACCGACGGGTCAGTAACGCTATGGCAGCCTAATAATGGGAGCGAGATGGCCGGCGGAACTTACGCAGAAAGGTGTGCGATAGAAACAAATCTAAGCCAAAATGTTTTTAAGGACGAATACCAACCGGAAGTCTACTGGCCGCGCACCTTGGCCCAACGATTAGGGGCGCGTCGACGAAGATCAGCTCGTTAGGCTCGATGTTCCTGGTAGCGAACAGGCCGCGACCTCCCAATTTCGAGTAGCCGACGGTCCATGGCAACGGGTCGTTGCCGATGATTCTGTTCTCCTTCAGATGAGACATCAGCGATTCTTTCACTTGATCCGGATCCACGATAGTCGGGAGATTCATATTCACAGGTGATCGCGAGTGGAACTTGGGGGAACCGACGATCCGCCTTCGACTACGGCGTTCACGGTAGTGCTCGCATTCATGCTTCCCTCGTGCTATATACAGTAGCCGGAATATAAATAGAGAAATGCTTCTTCTTATCTTCATCTAGCTTGTCATAACTTCTGCTATCCTTCATTCACGCGGCTATTCGAGTGTGCGACACGCATCGCTTGCGAATGCTCGAACGCGTACCGAACTGCGCTTTCGAGGATTTGTATTTATGCGAACGAGCTGATTTCCGTAATTAACACGCATGACTATTGTGCAAGAATCTTCGCTCTTTGAAACGAATACAGGAAGTGTATTGTAAGATTTTGTTAGAGGAAGGTGCAGGCGTTTAACGGAGAGGAAGTCTACAACCCTTCGTACCCTAATGATTTAAATTTAATCTCTTACATTTTTATTATTATTACTGTAATTCGTTCATTTGTTTTTATCCACGATTAGTTCATATTCTCTTGTTAACAAAGTCGTTATTTTCTCAGCATTTGCCGACTTAAGCTATCGCATCGATCGCGAAACATCGAAGATCTTCGTTTCGAATATTTGAAATTTATTAGATGCGCAAATAGAGTTTCGTGATTCATTGTGATAGTAACATCGGTCTACCGGTGTCAGCCTCCATGACAAGTGATCGTTTTTAAGAGATCAGTGATCGTTTCCGGGTGTTCTATGAGGTTTCCGAAACGGAACAAGATTTGTGTATCGATACAGCATATTTTCACGCAAGCGTAACGTGGTGAACACGGTTTGTATAGACGATCGTTGCCAGGACTACCAGGTAGCTACCTGCAAGGAACACTGTATGCTAACAAGTATGTATATTATATAGGGTTAGTACCATTGAAGGATAGTGTAAACCGACAAAAAGTATCGTAGAGCCGACGATCCGCGTGTCACTAGTTTCGCTCGAAGATCGTCGAATAGAAAAAGGTAATCAGCACGCAGAACGGATGATCCATCATTTGATAGTGAACAAACTTCCAGCCGAGATAAGGGCGTCTTTTAATTGTTGCATACGGAACGTTTTCCCGTAATTTGAACCTCGTAAATACATGTGTAACAAGTTAATACACGTAGTAGGTGTACGTGTGACTCGGATGGCCGCTTTCATTATCTCATTTTAGGAAGAGAAGAAGAGAGTCGCATCGAATATTTGTTATAAATATTATATGTTAAACAATACTCGGTCAGAAGAACTTTTTCGAATAAATTTTCTGTTGTTTAATGATAGCGCTATGGAGACGGAATTCGCGCGTCTCTGGGGCTGAGCAAGTTTTGCTGCCACATCGATAGTTGAATGAAAATAAATTGAACGCTTCGTGTGCAACAACTCATTCGAACCGATTCTGATTTACGTTCGAATTTTTAACAAACGAATTTCGCATTGATAATATCTATATATATGTATATGTATGTATAGCGTAATAATACTTGGCAACAATAATAGATCAGACGCGGTGTCGGCGAAATGTCTTCGACTTCTACTGTGTTACGTAATTTTTCTTTAGAATGCGTCACGCAAGATGGTCGATTGAGAAATTCATGAATGAAAGAGTTCTTGTGCTGACAGCCGTGTTGGCTTTAACGATTGGTCTCGCACGAGGACTGAATTGCAGCAGCGAGCCTTGCATGTATGGGATTTGCTTAGAGGATGGAAACAGGTACACGAATACAGACATAGGGATCATGCTCGTAGTCTATGTTCTGTTAAATGCAAATATACTTTATCCCTGAAATTATTAAGTAATTTTTGTAATTTTTGTAACTGCTGTTTCATAGATAATAAATTCGAGCGATTTGTAAATATTAAGCAGAAACTGCTAATATCTGCTTTCGTCTTCCAAATTGATATCGGCGGGAAGAACGATTCAAATTTTTCAAGTACCATTAATCGCTATTCTCATCGTTACTCTCACAATAAATTTCGATAAATATATAAAGTCCGCGGAAGTTGTCTATGATTCGGACGGTGCAAATGCGATGATAAATAAGAAGTCAAATTGCTTCCGATTAAAACTCGTTCTGTGCACGCAGCACGTACTCCTGTTATTGCATCGATGGTTACACTGGAATCAACTGCGAGATCAATTGGGACGACTGTTGGTCCAATCCATGCCTAAACGGAGGGACGTGCAACGACGCCGTTGCAGTGTATAATTGCACCTGTGCCGAGGGTTTTGTAGGTAACTCGTGGTATCCCTGCGTTCATTTCCCATCGCATGCGTGATATACGGGCCGCTGCACCGGCGTGTTTACGCGGGGAATGATTAAATTATGATTATGTGTTCGCTTTACGGTACCATGGATAGCGTAAACGTAAACGAAACTATTAATGCACGAGATTACCAAGAAGCGATCGAATCAATCCGTCCAGCCAGACTGTACATCACGTCTTAAACGTGTTCTTTTATCTATCCCAATTTGTTAAATTAATTTAACATATATTCTTTACTAGTAGATCTTCTTACAAGATCTTCTTCTAATAGTACAGCATTTTTGTATCCATTATACTTTATTCGTTTCATTAATGCGTGTCTTCTTCGATGCACCCGGTCATTCCTTTAACATAACAATTAAACATGTGAGTATCTGGGTCATGTGGTAGACGCCATATCGAACGCCATAGCAGCGTTAAAATGGAGGATACCTATTTAGCAAAATTCCTGGTTTCGACGTTACATTTCGTAGTAGTTTCCTCGACGCATCGCGTTTGCAGGTATAAATTGCGAGCAGAGATACAGCGAGTGTTCGAACCAACCCTGTTTGAACAACGGGACATGCTTGGACTACGATGGCATTACTTGCCAATGCCCTGACGGATATTCAGGTACACGAAAGATCTTGTAAAGCCGTTTCCTTCACTCTGTCCTAAAGCATTCTTTATTTTCCGCAAGGCGATTACTGCGAGATCGATGCATCTGTCTGTAACGACACTATATGCAAGAACGGAGGCGAATGCGTCGAGGGACCTGGGTTCTCCTTTCTTTGCCGTTGTCCCGAAGGCAGGTGCCACGACCGTTAGAACTGCCGTAAACGATTAACAATACATCATCGTTTCGTTTCCTTTATTATAGGATGGACAGGCCGGCTGTGCGATCAGGATGTCGACGAATGCATCACGTCGCCTTGCAAAAATGGTGGCCTCTGCATCAACGTGCCCTCCTCTTACACCTGTGCTTGCCTTTTCGGTAAGCGTAGAACATACTGCTGTTGCTTTTGCACTTTAAATTTGTTCACCTTTTGGTAGAAATAGCGTCGGTAGACGATGCTAATTATCACGATTGCTTGCAAGGATACACGGGCAAGGATTGCGACAAAGCCGTCGTACCCTGCGAGGAGAACCCTTGCCAAAACGACGCGGTCTGCTTGTTCGAGGATGAACGATCGGTTTGCTATTGCGTGCCGGATTATCATGGCTCGTTGTGCGAACTGAGATACGACGACTGCGAGTCGAAATTCGCGAACTGCGAGAACGGCGGCACCTGCATCGACGGTGTCAACAGTTTCACATGTGCCTGCCCGGTTTACTACAGCGGGCCGTTCTGCGACCAGCACGATCTTCCATCGTCGACGGTTTCGTCGTTCGAGGAAACATACGAGACTGATAGCTATAGAAAAACGACCACTGCCGGTATCTCGTTTCCGTCGAGATCGCCAACACTGCCAGAAACCGATTCGTCGCCGTTGACGAGCGTATTCGCGGCGACAGAATCTTCGACATCGGTCAAAGAGACCAGCCGTTCCTTCACGAAGTGGTACCCTTTCACCGAAGGGTCATCGACCACTGACAGAAATGGATTGTTTAGCAGCAGCAGCAGCAGCAGTAGTACGGATACCAGCACGCTGCTCACCGACGCCTCGTCGATCTATTCGATCACGGCCAAAGACGTGTCCCAAACCGAAACAGTCTCGTTAGAGCCTCGCACGTTTTCGGATATCTTGAGCGAAGCCACCGCTACGTCCCCGACGCTGAAGATCGAGAACGAGTATCTCACCGAGAAACCATCTCGCAATGAAACCGCAGCCACCGAGACGACGTTCCAAAAGGAAGAAACGGGGACATCGGTTACCATCAGCGAGACGACCACCTCTGAAACCAGTGAGGTGCCGAGGTTTACGCCAACGACAGAGTAAATAGCCTGGAATTGTATTGTCATTACAATATATTAGAACAAAATGAATTTCTCTAAGATTTTTAGAATGCGAAAGAAATTGCGGATCTTTATTAATACGTACTATTTCTAGGTATTATTTCATGGTGACCACGTCCACGGAAAGGGCCATCGAAGAAACCACGATAACTGGGACCGACGATGAGAGAAGCACCTTATTTTCTACAATCGCGTCGGCTTCGGGTATCACCGAATTCTGGCGAAACAAGAGTTCAGAGACGAGTTCGTCGCCCGGAGATGTTCCAAAAGCTACAACTGTATCGTTTACAGACAAAGAGATGTCCACCCATCCCGGCAGATCTTCGAGCGTGGATTTAGAAAATTCTACGGTGCCGTTCATGAGCAGCACTTCTTCGTTCGCAACAACGAGCACTTCGATGAAGACCGTGTTCGAGGAAAGCAGCACAATTGGTGAAGAGGACCAATCTTCCGTGAAAGATCAGTCGTCGACAACGGTGCAAAGTAGCATCGACTGCCAGGGATCATCGTGCATCAATCCCACGGTATCGTCGGGCCGCAATGATAGCGTCGTAAGCAAGCCTGATATCCTATTGTCCACAATTGTATTAGATCACTCTATCAGATCGTACATCATCGACTGTTTCATTGATTTCAGTGCAACTGTACAAATCGTAGCGATTGCAAGACTGGTCCGAGTATAACGCGGGCTGCGTTCAACGGGAAATCTTACGTGAGACAGCGTGTGGATGTAGAAACGTTGAATGACAATAATACATCGTTGAGGATCTTCGTTAGGCTACGAACACGTTTTAAAGATGGTATTATATTGCACGTGTATTTCGACGACGAGAAATACGCACTGGTATACTTGGAGTATGGCTCGTTGAAATTTCAATTTTCCTGTGGACTGGATACTATGTTGCTCGGCGAGATAGATTCTTCTATCGATCATGGATATGAAGTAGACATTGACACAAGGTACAGTGGTAGAAGTTTCTTTAAACCTACCACGGTGAAATGAGCGGATTTTCTGTATGACGTTGTATTTCCTAGAACTTCTTATAAATAACTTTTCTTTCATATGCAGGTTTCAATATTTTATTCGAAACGAAACCAATAAGTGCTCGGCTCGGTTACTAGTCAATGGAACTACGGCAGTTAGTGGTGAACAAATATTGCCCTCACAGGGAAACCTCCCACGACACGCCAATTTACATTTGGGAGGCATACCGTTAGTGTTTACGCAATATTTTTCACACGTCTCCATGGGATTTACTGGTTGTATGGACTTGTTGAAGGTTTGCCCCGTCCATTTTTTTAAGAAAGTTCCAATTATAATAATTGCAACATTTTCTTTACAAAACACGTACCCTTGCAGGTAAATGATGTCCCGCGTCATTTCATATACGATTCTACGGAAACATTTCAAATCGAAGATTGCGTATCCTTTCTGTGTCTCTCAAATCCGTGTCAAAATTTCGGTGCATGCGAAGAGACAAATGGTACGATACGTTGCAGATGTATACCCGGGTAAGATAATATATGTTCCGAATTATATCATAACGCTATTCAACGCATATCTGTGGAGCTCTAACAATAAAGGAGTGTTATTTGAACAAACAGATATACGGGTTCGTTCTGCGAACGCTCAACCTGCGATGAAAGTCCTTGTGCACTGGGAGCGACTTGCATTAGTTCGCCAGGGTCAGGCTTCGTTTGTGTTTGCCCTCTTGGAACTCATGGACTCTTATGCGAAGAAGGTAATGCCTTTGTAAATGATGATGCCTTTGTATAATGTACACTACACATCAATGTACATTAATAATTATGCAATTTCATCATAAACTTTCAGATACAGTTATAACTCGACCATCATTGTCAGTGCTCGTACCTGGATTCTCGTCGTATGTCGCTTATGGTGTGTCAAATTCTATAAAAGACACTATGGAACTAAAAATGAAGCTGATACCACGAACCTTTGATCAAATATCCCTAATAGCTTACTTAGGACAAAGTGGTTCACGACAAGAACTCTCAGACCATCTCTCCGTGACATACGTTCGCGGTTACATCATGTTAACATGGGATTTGGGAGCTGGTAAACTGCAAGCGCATCGGAAAACTTTGCTATAGAATTGTATTTTAGTTTGTAATCTTGTCTTGTTTTTGTACAGGTGTACGTAGGATATTTACGAGTGCTCCGTTGAGCGCCACAACAATAACAGCTACAGCAAGTAAGAGTTATATAGCACATACCGTTCGGGTTGGAAGAAGTGGTCGGGATGCGTGGCTCGCTGTAGATGGCATAGGTAATGTGACTGGACGAGTTGTTGGATCCATGACTCGTCTGGACGTGTCACCGATTCTTTACATTGGTTTGTTCTCTCAATTTTATGCCTTCATTTGTGAAAGTCATATTACAGTAATTACAAGGGTTATAAGATACTGATAGTTTATATTGTGTGTCCATTTTACCACGATTTGCAAGAATATTTTTGAAGTAACTGAACTCTTCTCTTTTGATATGTTACAACAAACTCAAATAAAATGCACACACTGTATTCTATATATAAGAAGCATTATTACTATTTTAGGTGGTCATAAATCAAGAAACTTTGAATCTTTACCCCATGATCTGCCTCTTCATACTGGATTCTCTGGTTGCATATTCGACATTGAAATACGCACAGCTGGCGCAATTTATCCCATAACAAGTTCTAGTCCGGCAACCGGTCGTGGCGTTGGAGAATGTCATCGTAACGAATGTATTCGCCATTCGTGTAAAAATGGTGCTGTATGTTTGAACCATGGAGCTACATATAGGTAAATCCTTTTTTGGACTTCATACAAAGTTTTTAGTATTTAACTCATTCATTAAACATTATATTCATTATTTCAGTTGTATTTGTACAAAAGAGTGGATGGGTTCGGATTGTTCCATACCAGTAGAAGTGCTATCTTCTATTGATTCATCCTCTTGTCATTCTTCGAATTAGTCAAAATATTGTTACCATTTCATTATACTCCAATTTATTCATAGTACAAAAACTTTGTATATTAACTAATGTTTTCATTATTATTTTTGGGTCGTCTTGTTACTGAACAAGAGTTTAAATGCACAAATAAGATTGCTGCAGCTAATCGAGCCTGTAAATCGTACTTGTTATGATCATGATGCCATTCCACAGACCCCCAATGAGCAGTCTACAAAAAAAGCAACAGGAAAATATGGGGTAAAAGTAAGTCCAACATCATTTAGTGAAGAAATTCATATGAATACCTGGAAACCTTCCTCTAAAAGTGACAGTTTTACTGCTTCTTCTACACTGATTACTCTTTCTGCTGTAGCTAATGTGAGAATCACAGATTTTATTGCATCTACTCCATACATGAAACCTATAAATAAAACAGTATTATTTACTATAAAGTAATATGTACAAAATTGTATTTGTGTATGTTAACAATAAAGATATTTACCATATACTGCGCTATGATCATAAGACATTAAGAATCTCAACAATGTTGCTTTAGTTTCTGTAGACACTGTGGGAGCTTCTATAGTTTTAGTTTTTGTTACATCTACCCCATAATTATCACAGAACCATTGTACTAATGGGTCCCACTTCTCGACTTGTAGTTTATATAATTCAGTCTCCTACAATATAATCTTTACTATAGTTTATAATATATTACAATTTTATAAAAGATGTACAATATACTTACATTTGAGTGAAATAATAAGGTATCCATTTCCAAACAGTTAACTATATAATTTACCATATCAACTTTTGTATGATTGTGAGGATTATCTAGTACCGTATTACACAGAGCTGTCTATAAATTTGAATTTAAAGGAATAACATCATACTATCAATTAAGATGCAGTACAATTCAACAGATATTTACCAAGTGCATGTTGCTTCTATCAATAACTCCTTTTTGAGCATTCCATTCTGCAGCTACTGCTAGTGCAAGTGCTTTACTATTTACTTCGAATACTTTCCCCTGTGGAGTCTTGAGTTTTCTTTGATCAAGTGTAATTTCAAATTTGTCACCATTCGATAAAATATTGGTGTTTTTATAAAACCTTTTTACAGTAGCTACAAAGTAATTTTATTATCACATGATCATTAAAAATTCTATACACATATTTAAAATATGTCCTTACCCATATTTCTTACTATACTGTATGCTGCAACAAATTTTCTATACTTGAAGTATTGCATTTTTCGAAAATATTTATTAGGTCTTTCCTATGAGTATTATGTATTTAGCCCTCTTCTAGGGTCACTTTAATAACCAATATGATATAAGTATTATATACGATACCAAATAATACTTATATAAATTAAATATATGATTAATATTTGTTATTAACACAATTGTACTGAAAATAAATTGTGATAATGCTTATTATATATGAAATAACAATTTTATTTGAAAACTAATATTATAACTAACACATACTTCAATTTTCTATTATAACCTATAGTAATATTTAAAACATAAATAAAATATGTTTAAATAAAATTCAACTTTGTAAATGTATTGTCTTCCGATTTAATTGATATTATAGAATAAGCTGTTCAAAAATATTATGTACATATTTGTAACACATAATTAAATTTGTTTAATATGGCTTTCAAATTCCATGAATTTATTTATGCTGCCCTCTACGAAATATGTACCATACAGATCGAAATATTTTATACATATATATATATATTATATGCTATGTACGTACGTACGTATGTATAATGCACAGATACAAATGTAATATGTATACACTTGAAAAATATTTGACTTGCGTGGGTGTATCCTGTGTTTGTTCAAAAGTTACCTAAGTGCTAAAGTTAAGGAAGAGATATGTATAGAAAAATAATGCTATCTGCAAGATTAGAAACAAACCTGTAAATCGCAGTCAGTTTTACATGAATAAGAGACCTATATGTGCGCGGCCGATTAAAGTTAACCAAAAATGAAGACTTGTCAATTAACTTGGTTTATTTTTAATGTATATTTAGTATACACTTTTAATTTAGAGCCAAGAATACCTATTATCAAAAGAGGACTGACTGGCTCTTATTTCGGTTATTCTGTAGCCGAACATCAAGAAAAACCAGAGAATGATTCGGAAAACTTGAAAAGTTGGTAAGGACCACTCATCACTTCTGTTTATTATAACTGAAATCAGTATAAAAATTGTAAGAACTTAACATGTTTGTATTGTATAATCAATATGAAAAGTATTTCAACACTGATCAATTTCAAATAAAACTTTATATATCCACATCAGTAAAAGATTTTAACTGAAAAAAAAATTGTTAGTAAATATACTTAGATGTTTGTAGAATAGATTTAGTGTAAACAAACTGTAATCCCCGTCGACTTTTACAAAAGTATCAATAATAACAGATATGTGCAGAACCAAACGCTTAGAAAGTATTTGTACAGGATTTCATAAAAAATAAAAATGAATTAACTTATTTAATTCATAGGATGTTAATTGGTGCTCCACTGGATCAAAACAGACAACCAAATACTAACAGATCTGGTGCATTATGGCAATGCCCACTTACAACATATCAAAGGGATTGCACTCAAGTGATCACAGATGGAAGAATAAGTACGTACAAAATTTAAATATATTCATGAATTTAGGATTCTTTGTCATTCCAAGTCTTACATTCATGAACATATTGATGTCTATGTATATAGATCTAGATTTATTGTAATGTGTGCGTAACATTTTTAAAAGATAAATAAATTCAACTTAATTAAGAAATTCATTGTGTAAGAATTTATTTATATATTTATGAACGTTAATTCGACTTGCATGTCATTTTTAATGTTATTATTTTATGGAATTGTTAAGATATTGAGCTTTAATTGATGTTGTATACATAATAAGATTATTTTTTTGTTAAATTATGTGTTGGTTAACGAGCAGCAGAGGCAGTTCTGTATGATTCAAGTAAGTCGATGAGTGGAGTTATTTGAATGGGCAGTTTTACCTTTTTTATACAAAATTTTATTGACTGTGCAAAAATTTTGATCATTTGTTATGAAAATTGTTGCATTAGCATGACATTTTTAAATGTACGAATTGTTTAACTATACTAAATTGATTAAAAATGGTCTTATTCTAACAAATATCCTATTGATAAAAAATAATTCTAACTTCATTTTGTTGTGACATCTTTTTTTTTTACTGTGGAACGTTTTTGTGTTTGCATTTGTGTGCAAATTAAAATCTGAAATGATATTGTTTGCAATTAATAAAATTTACATCCATATGCTTATTATTCTGCATAGTATATTTATATTTTATTGTTTTTTAATTATTTTTAGTAGATTCTCATATATGTTTTACATTTGTTTCAGCATGATAATTTATATGGAATGATTTGTTATCAATGATTAAACATTTTATAATGATTTAAATATAAATATGTACATACATAACTAATGATTTAATATGTTTTCTCATTTTAAAACATGTTATAATATGCATCTATAGTTTACAGCTTCATTGTTCCATAATAAGAATTTTCAATAAATGCAATACCTGCATATAATGTTCTGAAATATTTTCAAATTGCTTAAGGGAATTATTTAGATTAAATAAACTGAAATGATACAACATTTTATTTGTACTACTTAATTGAATTTGTACTTGAGTATGGATAATCTTGAAAATTAGTTACAAAGTCAAGAACTATATCAATAATTAACAGTTTGTTTTTAATTTTTCAGGTTCTGAGTCTGATGACTTACAACCACCAGGGAATGATGAAATAAAAAACAATCAATGGTTGGGAGTAACAGTTCGTAGTCAGGGCACAGGAGGCAAAGTAATGGTACATATTTCTTTACATATAACACTTATAATTGTTTTGAGGTATTGAATTCATTAGCTTTGATATATTTGTAGGTATGTGCACACAGACACATTGTGAAAACAGCAGATTCACAATGGGGTCAAGGGCAATGTTACATCTTAACACAAGACTTGAAATACCAAGATTTAAAAAAACCTTGCGCTGGAAAACCAACAAATAAGTAATATAAAAATTTTGATACGAAAATACATTGAAAACAAGTATTTCGTTATATATTTTGCAGTGTGTGTACGTTATACAATTAAATAAGGCTGTTTTCCTACATTTCAGAGCTCATGAACAATTTGGATACTGTCAAGCCGGAACTAGTGGTGTGCTTACTGCAGAGGATCGTGTTGTTATTGGTACACCAGGTCCACACACATGGAGGGGAACTTTATATCTTTTTACAATTTCAGACGACTTTTTAGCTAGAGAAAGTACTGTTTACAATGCTCCAATGCAGGATTCTTCTCCTGTCAGCAAGTACAGCTATTTGGGTATGTACTTCTATTATATTGTTACGTTATTTTTTTCAATGTGTATTAACATAAAGATAAATTATTTTGATAACAATAAAAATGCAACTTAAACTTGTAGGAATGTCCGTTGCTGTGGGGAATTTCTTTAATAATGGATTGGCATATGCTGCTGGAGCACCACGTTCTAATGGAACTGGTCAAGTTGTTTTACTTACACGACAAGATCGTATAGTCGAAATGAATGTAGCTCTTGTATTAGATGGCGAACAATTTGCTTCAAGTTTTGGATATGAAATTACGTCGGCCGATGTTAATGGAGACAAGTAAATTTCTTTTTATAAATGTATTTTGTAAATATTTATAGCTTAATGGCTCCACATTACTATGTTTGTATTCCTTTCTTTAGAATTTCAGATCTTATAGTTGCAGCACCATTTTATTTCAATAAAGCAGAAGGAGGTGCAGTATATGTGTATACATCATTGCAGAAATCTTTGAAGGATAATGAAAAAATTAAACCTATTAAACTTGTTGGTCGTGAAGAATCAAGGTAAATATTCTAAAATCTGTACACAGTGATATTATGTAATAATATGTAACTGAATTATAGATTCGGATTTGCATTAACGAATTTGGGAGATTTGAACAAAGATGGATACGAAGATATTGCAATTGGAGCACCTTATGAAGAAAAGGGAACAGTATATATATACTTAGGTGCCAAAAGTGGAATAATTACAGTGCCATCACAGGTATGATTTAATGCACGCGTAAATATATGTAAAGTTATATAATTGTGTTTCAAGTTTCCTTAATTCTTAGGTAATACATGCAGATGATATGCCACAACCGTTACAAACATTTGGTTATTCATTAAGTGGAGGAATTGATATGGATCAAAATGGATATTCGGATTTGTTGGTTGGAGCTTATGAAAACGATGCTGTAGCGCTTCTTCGTTCGAAAAAGATTATTGATATCACCACGTATATCCGTTACTTAAAAAGAAATGGTACATATCAGGAAAAAATAGAACCTATTGATCCTAATAAATTTGGATGTTCAGAAGATCCTGATTCAAATTACACATGGTATGTATAATTTATAAATTTCGGGAACATTACGTTTATAATAATGTTTTCATACATTCAGTATACAAAGTGCATTCGTTGCAGTTTTTCGTTTGAAGCTTGTTGTAAAACAGAATCTCTTATAAAAGAAGAGGATATGCAAAATTTAAAACTAAATTATTACATTGAAGCCGAAATCTACACGGGTATTAAAAAATTCTCAAGAGTATGGTTTGGAGCTGGCTATTCTCGTCCACATTATATAAATCGTACTGTCACTTTAGATACAACAAAATTTGAGCATTGTCAGAAAGAAATAATTTATTTGAAGGTAATAATACTTGTTATTCGATTGCAATATTATGAACATAAATAATATTGTTCTATATAAGTTTCTATATTTTCTTTATTTAAGGAAAATACACGCGACATTCAGTCACCAATTAAATTCCGGTTAAACTACTCTTTGATACAAGAGGAACCAATCATGCCAGCTGAAGGACAACCTTTACCTGATATAAAAAATTATCCTATTTTAAATCAGCAAGAAGCTGCACGCATATTTGAAGCAACTTTTCAAAAAGATTGTGGTAATAATGATATTTGTGAAAGTGATCTGCAAGTGAAGGCTCAATTAAATTTATCAGGTATAGTCCTTCAATTAAATAAGAATACCATAATTTCAGAATTTATTTAATTAAAAAAAAATATGTATGCATATAAGCAATTCTTAAAAAATTAATATTATTTATATGTTAAGCTTCATCTGAGAAACCTCACAGCTATGAACTCCTTTTGGGTGAAAGAGAGGAAGTTGTGGTAGATGTAAGTGTATCCAATATCGGAGAATCAGCATATGAAGCTCAGCTATTCATCGTTCATTCGCATAGTTTGAATTACATCGCTATTAAAAGTAATGATTCCGTAATTTGCAATTTGCATAATACTACATTAGTGGCTTGTACCATTGGTAACCCGTTGAAGAAAGATAAAATGGTAAATATACAAGTAAGATTTGATCCTAAAGAATTGGAAGATAACGAATCGAAATTGGGATTTCTAATATTCGCAAATTCTACATCAAAAGAAGTAAAGGAGAAAGAGCCTACAAGATTGCATGCAACAGTAGTTAAACGTGCAGAATTATCAATTAAAGGGTAACTTCGAAATCTTTACTACAAACAAAAATTTGTAATATGATAAACAATTAAATATTTACTTACACGCGAAATATAAAAATTATAGGACTGCAAAAATTCCATGGGTTTACTATGGTGGACCAGTTGTGGGCGAATCAGCTATAAAACACTTAAATGAAGTTGGACCAAAAGTTTCACATATTTATCAAGTATTTAATGAAGGTCCTTGGAGGGTAAGCACTTTAGAAGTTCGAATTTCATGGCCTTACGAAGTGGCAAATGACAAAGCTCATGGAAAATGGCTTTTGTATTTAGAAGAAATGCCAAGTGTGCAAGGTGATGCAGCAATAATATTATGATTTAATTTATTAAGCATGTATGCTTGTTATATTATAACTTCAAATATTATTTTTCGGTACCTTAAATATTGTGCATTTAAATGAATATTTTATTATTTATCTCATTATAGCTTTAGGTGATGGTTTATGCACGTTGCCACCAGATCAACAAGTTAATCCATTAAAATTACAAGATACTGCTAGTTATGATGACATTAATATATTTCAATCTCCAATATCTACACCACCTACAATTCATAACGACACGAATTATGTAAGAATGAAAAGAGATACAGAAAAAGTCGTTAACACACGAACAATGATTGATAGCGACGGCCATAGACGGCAAATAGTTTCAATGGTATGTAACTTATTGATTGTATAATAAGAAATACTCCGTTTTCTTATCGAAAACATTTTATTTTATTACAGAATTGCAAAGCAGGAACTGCAAAATGTTTCGATATCGTATGCTTCATATATAATTTACAAAGAAAACAAGAAGCAATAATAACTGTTAAAGCAAGGTAATATTCAATATTATAAATAAATGTGATATTTAACTTTTACATGATATTGTTATCTTTTCTAGATTATGGAATTCTACACTTGTAGAGGATTATCCTAAAGTGGATCAGGTAAAAATAGCTTCTAATGCGAAAATAGTTATACCTTCAAGTGTTGAGATTCAACAAGAAAACTTGAAAGATGACGTCGCAATTGTAAGTATTACATTTCATAGCTACCAGTTTGAAGTATTAATTTCGTTATATTTTCTGATATTTATATTTCAAATATTTTAATATACAGGCTGAGATGACTGTATATCCAGATCATATTGATCTGCAAGATAAGGAATCCATGCCCATTGGAATAATTATAGGAGCCGTCGTAGCAGGTTTGATATTGCTTATTATGCTTACCTTAGTACTACGAAAGTTTGGATTCTTTAAAAGACGGCGACCAGATCCTACTCTGTCAGGAAATCTCGAAAAACATAGGGATGATAATCCAGAAAGTGAAGCGTTATGTAAACGTTAAAAATTATAATTCCTGTTTATTTTGATCATATACTTAAAAATGATTTTCATATATTTGCATGTTTACTTAAGTATATAGTACTTACAATGAAAAATAACAAAGGATGACTGCTGCAGCTAAATGATAGATTACTATTGAAATAGTCAAATGCAAGAAGTTTAAAAACGAGATTGTGATATATTGATATATTGATATATTTATATATACATACATATATATTTTTAAAATCATGCGAAATCTCCTAATTGCATTTTGACGTAGAATATATTAAATTTATTATTTTGGAATTCATTACACAAATAAACTGTTAACCATTTAGATTTTTATTAATAAATTTCTATATTGGTATAATAAAACATGACCCAAAATGATAATGCAACTTATCTCATAACTAACATAATTACCGCGTAATTTATATGACACAATTATGTTAGCATAGATGTTAAAATTTGATTAAATGTTAACAATTTTTCGGGAAATATGACATTATACCGATGACGAACTTTGATGGTTAACAGATTAATTTCAATTTAACTGCCATTATTGATAAACATGCAATATTTTGCATATGTTCATAAGTACTCAAATATTTCATCTTACAAATCGTTTGTGAGACTGTTACTGGTACAATTTTATATGCCTTTATTCCTGCATTTATAAGGATATCGAAATAGTAAACGAATACTTTTCGACAATAATGCTGCTTAATTTATATAGACGCGTAAACGCACAAACACATTAAACAAAGTGCAGCTTGGTCTAATGCATTTACGTAATCTCATGTTATATAACTTAATTTTGTAGTTTATGAAACCATTTAATTTATATAATAGAAAAAAAATCCGATAAATTAAAAAAGATGACATCTTGCCTATCCATATCACACATTATTACGTATACTTTACATTATGAAATGGAAATAAATTATTTCTTATATGGATTATAAAACAATATTACATTTTAAGAGTAGTTTATGGAATTTTTAGATTTATAATTATTCAATTATTAATTTTTAATTTTATTTGCATACTAGTGGTAGTATGTATAATTATTTTTAATATAAGTGTGCCTTCGAATTATTTTAAATTTATTGAAGAAATTATTATCTATATAAATGTTTAATTAAGTCCTAAAAGTAGATCGAATGTACAAACAGGTACTTATGATTATCTCACCTGCCATTTAATGAAAATTACTCAAACCATCGGTATAATAACCTTTCCTGACATTGAAATTCATTTTCCATAAAATGTTTTGGATTGTGTTATCTAAGATGTGGCAACTCTAAGTGGCAACTCTAAAACTCTAAAACAAAACTTTGTATACTAATTCTTTCACTATAAAATACATTCCTCAAAGTATTTATATCATTTTTGGTATAATAATTATCAAACATAACAAAGTTATAAAACACAAGTTATAACATTTTATCCTAAACATACACAAAAACAATCATGTAAGGAATTAATTGTAAGAAAGGAAAAGTTTACAATGTATATTCTTCACAGTAACATGAATCTAATATTACATACTACATAACTTCCATATTATTTATATAAGTTGCAACTAATGCAATAGTCTCTAACTGCTTTATATGTATATACTAATCCGTGAACATGATAATATTTTATATTAAACTAATTTAATTCATCTATTATTTACATTACTGGCCCTAAAATGTATTTGTAAAAAAGAGAAATAAAGTGAAAATTTATTGGTATTTTCACAGAAGTACTTAATAAAAAGTCTCTATATTCATTCATTTATATTATCATTTGTCTATTTAAAAGCAGCTGTATATTGTAATTTAAGAAATTTAACGTAAACGGAAACAAAGACATATGTATACCGAAATCATGCTTCACTCTATTTCTCTACTTGAAATTTATTGTAATACTACATTTCAAATATTACATGATGCTAAACAGAATAACAATACAATTTTTATTATGTAAGATCTTGCAGCTCTAAAATCTTGTTTTAGAAACAATGAATAAAGATAAAGTTTTATTATTTTACAAATAAAATTTGTTCGATGAGATTAACATTTGCGAGATATTTTTATCTTGTGAAATTTGTGTAATTTTTAACAAAACATGTTATTATATAATCTTGATTAATGAATATTATAAGTGTTTAACTTTATTAATTTTTAACTAGATGTATTATGCAAGAATTGAGCCTATTAAATTAAATGCAAAATTATTTTATAAAGTATTAATTTTCCTTCCTTCGTTTTGTATATGCGGATGACAAGGGCGCCTCTTGCGGGAAAAAACTAGAACTCCGTTGGAGGTCCGAACAGCGCCAATTAGTAAATGGCAATGCGTTCAAACTGTTAGCTAAAACAAGGTTTTCAGATTTCGCCACAAGTGGCGCCACTATTTAGCTAACAGCTTGAGCGCTTTGCCACTTACTAATTGGCGCTGTACGAACCTCGATCGGAGCTTCTTTTTTTCGCCACGAGAGGCGTCACAATTGCCTACGTATGCACAATGCAGGGTCGCCTAAAAACAGTAATTATGGCATAATTGCACGTTAATTTAAGACAGTATTTTTGTATTTACTGCAGTGTAGTACACACACACATATATATACATATATATATGCATGTATACTACATTTTTCTTCATTTCTGGCCACGAGTAGCAACCAATCAAAAATAGGTTAAACGAGTAATATTAACTATTACCTGATTCTGATCGTCACATTGTGTTCCCGAGCTACGCGATGCTATAAGGCGAATACGTACAATATATTGTACGTACACACAATCGGGTATAATTTTAATTTGGAACTTTTAATGCAATTTTTATATCTATAATACTAAGAAATTATTATTTACTAAAATCCTTTATCATCCTTTTTATCATCATAATTCTATGCATGTACATGTGTACTACGTGCAAACTATACACTGTTCTTTTAAATGAGTGAAAAATTGAAAACTATTATACAAAATTACTGGAAAATATAGATGTGTATACTTTTGGGGATGTGTATACTAGTTTATAATAATTCTACGGAATACCATATCAATAATATAAATAGATACATACGTAATATATACATTAAAAATAATGTTAACGCAACATTGACATTTTTAAAATTCCACTACCAAATGTATGTGTGTACGTAATTAAAATTGATTTAAATACACTAGCTAGAAGAATGATTGGTGAACATTTGTACCTAGCTGCAAAATTATCGTCAATTATAATTAGGCAGATACACATCTCTCTCTACCTTTCTATGGTCTAACAAAATTGTCCAATAAAAAAAACATTTATATGTTTTCACGAGTGACTTTTTTGTGTTAGTCATTGTAACAGTTTTATCACTTTATTAAAGATTGGAGTTTCACATATGGGTGTGAGTCAGTACGTTGGGCAGTTACAAAATCTGTGACAGGTGGTTTGACGTTTATTCGCCGCCATCGTTATTAACGACAGGGACCTGCCATATTGCGCGTGATATAAAGAACTCTAATACATTTACGTTATTACGATTGTTGTTTGTACATTCCGTACAAGTGCCTATTGTTTATGTAGCAGCCACAGTGTTTAGACGCCCTCGTAATTCAATTATAAGAAAATATTTCATAATAGCCAGCTGTAAAACGGTAAGTGTAAGCTGCATTGTTGACATCAGAAACTTTTTTTTATTGAACAGTTGTCATTAGAAAATTAAGTTATGAACGATTACATTTATAAGTTTAATACCTGACATTATCTTATCAATTTGTATCCCAATTTCCTGCTGTTGTAATATTGCTTCATGACAATACAGGAAAGATCTTATAAACTGTTACTGTCTTGTTGTTAATGTCATTCCTAGTAATATAAATTCTGTGTAAATATGTAAATTCCAATCTCTATGTTAAAAATCCATTAATTTTGCTTTGTTAATCTATATATGCTTCCATGAAATATAAACATTTACAAAAACAATTGTAGGGGCTATAATGATATTATACATAGGTAATTTTATAATGAATTCATCTATTGCATTTACAAAATGTTTATAAAGTTCGTCAGCTTAGTTTATACATATAATGTTGTACTAGGCATTGAAATTATGTATATTATACCACCACAAATGGTATTAGGATAAATTAAGTTAATTCTGCAATAATTTTGAAAAATTATGTTTAAAGATATTGTTGTAATTGTCAAAATGACACTTAGGTCTCAATATGGTTGAATATATTCTGAAAACGTTATACATTTTTAATTAAAGTTTAAATATTTTTGTGCATAAAATAATAAAATCATGGTTCGGTATTAAATATTTCAGATTATTTTTTTTACAGGTACAAAATGTCAACTGGTCCTTACAATTACTCTTATATCTTTAAGTATATCATTATAGGAGATATGGGAGTTGGAAAATCATGTTTATTGCATCAATTTACAGAAAAAAAATGTAAGTCTTGTTATGAAAAAAGTATAAGCATGTCATACGTATAACATATACCAAAACATGTGTATATATTTGTATTTTTATGAATAAGTTGAACATATACTCAATTTCACTTTGTAATCACACCATAGATATCTTTTCATTAAAATATCTTTTCTTAGAAATGTAAATTATTCATTAAAGTTATTATTTCTAGCAGTTACTTTGAAAATTGAACTTTAGTTTTGAACTTGAAGTTTTATATTTTAGTTATGGCAGACTGCCCACATACCATCGGCGTTGAGTTTGGAACAAGAATTATTGAAGTGGCAGGGCAGAAAATAAAATTACAGATATGGGACACCGCTGGACAAGAACGTTTTCGGGCAGTTACAAGGTATCATCATGTACTTGTGATACTTAAATGTTGTAATATTAAATTGTGAAGGAAAACAAAAGTACACATCAACCTTGTTTTATAGATCTTATTACCGAGGTGCAGCTGGAGCATTAATGGTCTATGATATTACTCGTCGATCAACTTACAATCATCTTAGCAGCTGGCTTACAGACACAAGGAATTTAACAAATCCAAGCACTGTATGCAAAATATGATATTTTACATAATGGTATTTATGTCTGTAAAGTGTAACTACAATTGATGCACAAATGTTGAACTTCTTACATTCCGTATATAAGACATTTTTACAACATGGAAAGCGAAGGCCTTTACATTTTGCACTTACAGGTTATATTTTTGATTGGTAACAAAAGTGACTTGGAAGGCCAGAGAGATGTTACCTATGAAGAAGCAAAGCAATTTGCAGATGAAAACGGTCTCATGTTCGTAGAGGCTAGTGCAAAAACGTAAGTTATTAATTGTATTCATAAATTATGTTTAGGTAAGTAATTATAAATGTTTCTTGTTATAATTGATAATAACTGTAATCCATAATGTACCCCTTAGAGGTATTCTTTTGAGTAATTTAAATTTATTATATTTTTTATCAGGGGACATAACGTTGAAGAAGCTTTTTTGGAAACTGCAAAAAAAATATTCCAAAGTATACAAGATGGACGGTGGGTATAATTTTAGTGCTACTTCTCTTTGTTTTTGTAAATAATTTCAATACATCAATTTCATGTCTATAGCTTGGACTTGAATGCAGCAGAATCAGGAGTTCAACACAATCCAAGTCAACCAGGTCGTACCAATCTTCAAGGAGTATCTAATGAACAACAAGGTGGAAAGGATTCTTGCTCCTGTTAGGTCTTTATTTGTTTGTATATAGATATTTGAAATCATCGGTACTATTAATGCATATATGATTTATACTAAGCATAGCAAGCAAATAGTCTTTGATCTTTATCCCCTTAACCTTTAATAAGTCAAATCTACTTAATAAATATCAGTTCTTTTATAGTTAGAATTAATTTACAAAAATATATGATATGAACACATGACTCAGTATAAACGTATACGTATAAATTGTATTGGAAACAGATTCTGTATTTTGCTTCAATGTTACAGCTTTTGTATGATTGTCGTGATTTGCATACATTTCCTATAGATATTATAATTTGTTTCATACAAAAATTAAATATTAAACAATATGTTGCACATGCAGGCATTATGATACACATGTACAAGTGCATTGTACGAAACATTTACTTAATCACATGAAAATATGATAAACATGAATGTGACACAGTTGAATAAGATAAATATCTACCATTGTAAAGTACGTTTATGTAACAAGATTTGAGTATATCTGAAGGTGTTCGTTATCTAATTTACAGTTTGGAAGCTGTACTATAAGCTTAGATACAAAAAATTGTTGGTAACACATCTACACATCTAAATAGCATCAAAAAGTTGTCATAAAATGGCATAGTGAAACAAAATTAGTGTCATTTATATTATTTCATAACTACAATCCTGCTTTTACATCAAATGAACCTTTCATAAAAAAGCCTATTGATTTTATTCTGAGTTTGACAAATTTTTATTTCTAAATAAAATTCTTAATTTTACAATACTTTGATGTTGGTAAAAGAATGAAGGTCTGCAGTGTTCTCCCGATAGCAGTTTTGTCATAAAGAAAAGGCATGTACATGTTAGCGCAATTTCTTATTTTCTTTTTACTTTACATTTTGCCGAAAACTAGAATATAAAAAACACAAACTTCTTAAATGATATGGTAGTTGTTGATACCCAACTTGAATTATGTTTCTTTAGAGAAACTTAAAAACAAGTATTTGAACGGATGGCAGTGGGTAATAGGAGTAGTCAAATGTATGAATGTCAAAATAATATATATATATATTTAAATTTGTCTTTTCATTAGATATAACATTACACTAATCCATATGCACTCCTATTTCGGGACCATTCTTATTCTATGGGCAGTATGATAACAATTTTCACATAAATAGTACTAGATTGTCATGAATTATAAAGACCAAGCTTCCATTGTGAGGACACTGCTTATTGTTATTGTTAACATTATTCCACGACTTAAATAATAATTGCTGTTAATAAGACATGTATTATAATATAATACTATTATATTATTTCATTTGAATTTTATGTTCAGTTTTATACAAATTAATTTATTATTCATAATTTCTTCTTAATTACAAAAAATATTAGTAAATAGGTAATAAATACATAGGTTGCGGACGTTTATGTAAATTCCTATTTTGAAGGACTAATTGATTCAAAGAAGAATGAAAAAGATAAAACCTATTATTTCCATATATGCCTTTGCTATGTAAAGTAAAATATTAAATTCATATTTAACTTTTTTAAAATTTCTATTTTACTCGATTTTACTGAACGACATTAGTTACAAATACATGAAGATCCGCAATCTAATCGTAATTTATTTATCATTTTCCAAATACAATAAAAGAGTAAGTCATTTTTATATATCTAATTATTATTATTTATATCATTCTTAATTAAAGATCTGAAAATTGTTGCTAATGAAAAGTTCATTTAAAAATGAATAAACTTGCATTCCATTTAATATATTGTAAAAGTATTTATCTGTCTCGAAAAAATTAAACTACTTAAAATATATTTGACTATGCCTCATTATATACATAATACACTATATATTCTGAAGAGCAAATTGACATGTAAAATAAACACAAACATGTTTCTTTTTCATTGGATATATACATATACATGCTATTAATTATACATTTGAGACTTTTATTTATTAATATTACTTACTATAATATTTTCATCTTAAAATATAATAACTCCTTCCCATTACCAATAAAATAAAAATCTTAAGCACGAGTATACCTTATCCTTGGTCACAATTTAAACATACAACAGGTAAGTATTAATTGATGAACATATACTTTAAATAATTACGTTTTATATATACATATGGAACATTATATAATTATATTATTCTATCTTTTATTATTTCATTTGATATTAGTCATTGTATATTGTCAACGTAAATTTTGAAAATTTAATGTCAACAATACATTCTTTGTTTTTAATAAAACAGAATTATTTCAATTTTATATTTACAAATGTATTTCTACAATACATGTATGTTATGTAATTGATTACAGTATGTATACAATAATTTTAATTTTCCCGCCTTGATTTATATTGTTCTTCTACGCTGCATTTTTACGTGAATGAAGTCTATGAATTAAAATCAAGTAATGCAACGATGCCACTGCAATTTTTATGAACAGGTTATGTAGGTTATACAACACGATTTATATTAATGATCATGAATTTTTATCGCATCTTTGACTGTTTCTTAATATTTATGATGCTGCGTATGATAAAAGGGTAAGTTATTTATTTAGTGGAAAAAAATGTTTCTTATACCACGTATTGTTGGTTTTTTATGATTTCTTAATTTGTTAACAGTTTGAACGTAAAATTATATATAAGTCTGTTAATTTTTATTGTCATTGTTTATAATTGGACAAATGACGTATGTATGTCCATCGATAATTAAGGCAACTCAATTATGCAATATGTAAATAGATTTATTACATATACGAATAAAAAACAAACATAAGACTGTTTCTTAAACAATTTGATTTGTACTTCATAAATATTATATAACAATATACTTTAATGTTTGTTATTTACAAATATATTCGTAAATAGAAAAGGGTCTTAGTTTCATATTTCTTGTTTTTCCTTTATACTGCTTTTATTTTTAAATGTAAATTTTATGTTATAAATTACCGTTTTTCTCTATATATTTCATTAGATCTCGGGAGATACTTGTTGATTTTACAACTATAGATAATGTAAATGACTGGATGGAAATCTCTGATACTGTTAGAACAGTGGGAATGTCAAAAGCTGTTTTGACATTGCAAACTACTCAAGTTTTTCAACGTGCAATTTTTTTTACTCTTCTGAATCCACAAATAAATGGAGCTGGCTTTGCAGGAGTACGAAAGAGAACAAATTTAAATTTATTAAACTTTACGAATATTGAAATAACTTGTAGAGGGCAAGGTAGTAGTAAAAATTACAAAGTTGTTCTTCGAGATAATGGTCACCATACAAATGAAGACATTACATATGAACAGATTTTCATGGTAAATAATATATAAAAAGTGATCGTAAATTCGGTTATATAACATTCATTTTCATTTTGAGGATGTAGTTTGTTAATTTGGAATCAATATGATTATTTTACTGATACAGGCACCAATGTCGAATACTATATTTTCAACTGTAGTATTACCTTTGGCTAATTTTAAAGCGTACTATCGAGGACGAGAGATACCTGATGCAAAGCAATTAGATACTGGGAATATCACAATGCTGGGTTTGCAGGTTTATGGTGGAGTTTACTCAAAAATTAAACAAAGTGGTGTATCATCATTAGAAATAGAAAATATTGCTTTATCATAACATTTATATTATTGTAAACGTGATTTACTAATACTAATCAGTGTATATAAAATACTATGTTGAAATATTTTGTCTCATATAAACTTTTTTGTGCTCATGTACCCAATATTGTAATTTTATAAAGATTACATAAATATATAAAAAAAAAATTTTTGTTCTAGTTTAATCACTATAAAATTACATAAATTTATAGCTAATTTATTAAATATTACAGTGATAGACATAGTTAAAGTGAAAAGCTGTTTTTATTTTAACTTACAAACATCAGCAAGCAGTTTTTAAACGTGTAAAAGTGTAGTTTAGAAATAATATAACGTTTGATTTGTTACAGAGAACAATGAACAATTTAACGTCTTTGCGAATTACCAATCATTTAAGTAGTTTTCTTCAAGACTGTTATACAGTTTAAGGTCATGATTTAATCTGTAAATGAAATATGTATAAACATAGGCGCAGATGCAGAAGATACTAGATAGTTTTAATTACTTTTGTTTCATTTACTTACGCTTTAAAAGCATCGCCTATTTCTTGTACTTTGGATGGATGGCAAACAATTGTCGTTTTACACTGTTTCGGATCAAATAATGGCGGTAAATATTGAGATGCTATACGACCCATATCCTCAATTTTTACTGCATATATACGTTGCACCATTTGCTGCGAATAATTATGCGGCACTTTCTTGAAATAAGATAATAACGAATGTTCTACTAAATCACCCACAGTTTGCTCTTTTTCAATAATGTGAAAAATTAAAGAAGATTTTGCTGACTCAAAAAGTAGCTGTTCCCATTTATTTTCAGCAATATGCGTATCCTATAATAAAAAAATTATAATGTTAATTTTTTTAATAAAAATTATAATTTTGATCACTTAAACACAAAAGTCTAAACTTACCACAATTGATTTAGCTTTTTTGTAAGCTTCTATAATGTTTGTTGATTTATAAAATGAAAAATATAATAGGCCTTCATTTACATTAACATAGGAGTTGTATGAATATGAAAGACCTTGACCTCTTATGAGCTTCCACATGGGACCCTATAAAGAATATAATTTGATATATTCCAAATTTATAAATATAGTATAATTACAATTGAATAACTACAATTATGTTTTTACCTACCTCCAACTGTTCCAAATATTGCAAACAAACAAACAATGGTGCTAAATCTATATGTTGATAATTATTTATACACCGACAGCTTTGTATTAAAAAGGAGGATTCTATACATCCCAATCCAGTAACGCATCCGTCAATTGAAATTTCGTGTGGAGGATTTATAAGCATCGAGTCCGGAATAATGTCAAGTCTATACAATTAAATTGTGTAATTAGAACTTATATATTTAGAATTTAAAATTTATATTTACCTAGCTTCTTTCGATGTCTCTAGATTAGAAAAAGAGGTGTTCCATGATTTATATACATCTGGATTTTGAGAAGTCAACTTGTTCACATTAGTTGCTATGTATATTGTCATATTTTTGGGTGTTGTTAAAATTTTCCTAACATTATCAATTTCTGATATAACAGAACTTTCCTCTTTCTGATCGTTTAAACGGTTTAAAACATTAGTAAGAAACTTTTGTTGTCGCAGCATACTACATGTAAATTGATTGCTGTCTAAAAGTTGGAAATAATATAACTGTTTGTATGAATAGATATGATTGCACAAAAAATATTTTTTTACCTTTGTTATATAATAATCCTTTCATTAGATCACTTACAACTTTATATCCTTTTCTTTTAATTTGAGCTACATCGTTTACCATTTTTGTAGCTACTACCTTCAATCTGTTAGATGTGAACTCAGTGTCATATAATAACTCTTTAATCCATCTCACACCTTTGTCATACTTGTCTATCTCCAACTAAGTAATGAAAATAGTCATTTAATATAATCAATAGATATGACATTAAAATTATATAACAAAATTGTGTAAATTACATGCAACATCAAAATAACACCATGGCTATATGATCCACACGAGAATCTATAAGAATTGTTAACTCCAATTCTGGTATCAGTTTCTACTGTATCTGCTTCTAATTCAGCCACTACTTCTTCATATGGAATCAGTTGTCCATTTCGTTTTATTGGACTTTCCATAATAACTTCGAGCAATAAAGGAATGTAAGGTCTATATTTTCTCTCAATAGAAGACGTATTCATGATAGCAAACAACTGAAAAGAATTGAAGAATTGTACAGTTTTATATACGATGATGAAATAATAGTTTATAAACTTGTAAGATAATTTGATACATACGTATACAAAATTAGTATTAACATGATCCAAGTACGTATAAAATGGCAAGTGCGATAAATCAAACCTACAATCTTGATCAATTTCTGGTGTCTCTGTCGTATAACTTTTGATTTTATGAAAGCTAATGAGATCAATACTTGGAATAGGTACTGAATTTAGCATTTCATCAGGCACAGGTACCTAAATTAGACAGAAGTAAAATATCAAACGCAAAAAAAAAACAAATATTTATGTAACTAAGCTTTAAGAGATTACATACATTGTTTTTTGCAATAGCATCTTCCAGTTCTTTTTCTTTCAATCGAAGACCTTCTTCACCTAACTCTCTAATTTGTTTAGCTACACGTTCCTTTTCCTTCTCAGTTAATTCATGTTGTTTTTCTAAACTAGGAATTCCTTTAACAATTACCATAGGGTTATCAAGCAAACATGTTTTCAAAAGATTCAACCAAAAAGATTCTCGTTCCATTCCTAATTTCTTGAGATTTTTGATTTGGTTTGATCTTTTAACTAACTGAAATTTTGAAGAATTAGGTGTTTGTACAACGCAAACGTTATCAAATATATATTATAATACTATATCATAAAATTTACTTACATCTTCATCTTTACCATAAAGCAGATGCTTAACCATTATCATTGCTACTGTATCATGAGGTGCTCTTTCTAACCAACTTAATCTTTCAAGGATGCACCTATGAGCAAGAGTTTTCATTCGTTTCATATCAATACCATTTTTATGCACATCATTTAATGTCTTTATCAATAGATCTTTCACGAGTGAAATTTTCGACTTTGGTACATTTTCAAATCCGATACACAAAAGAGAAACTGAATATCTGCCGGGAAAGTAGCTGACATTACTAGCACATGGATCAGAAGTTTCAAGAAATTCTTTTTGCAGTGGACTGACTGAAGTGTCTGTGAGATATTTCAATAGTAAATCACAAGCAATAACGTTGTATATTTCATTAACAACTGATGGTCCTTGCCAACCAACATTTACTATTCCATTGTCTTCATCATCACAAGGATAAAGTACATCTATGTCTTTGTTCTCAAGAAGAGGTGGAACTGGACTTTGCCAAGGCTTTTCAAATAAACCTCTACTTCCCTGAAACATTATCCAGGTCATATCATTTTTTCAGAATATTAATAAATTAGGATGCACAATATTTTGTTTGCTTACTTTTAACATAATTTTTTCTTCTATAGGTAGCAGAGCTTCAAATACGGCATCAGCCTTTATTTGGCCAATTATTATCAAGGTTAAATTTTCAGGCCTATAGAAATCCTTATGATATTGTTTCACTTTTTCATTATTAGTACTTTCTCTAAGATTCTTTAATGCTCCTATTAAAACAAAATGGTTTATGTAAATGTATAATAATGTATTACATGCACAAAAAACATTTAAACAAATAGATCTTACCTCCAGTAACAGATTTGTAACAACAGTTACCAGGAAATATTGCACGAGATAGTTCTGTAAATACTAAACATTCAGCCGTTTGTTCAATACCTTGCATTTCGCAATATACCACGCCTGCATCTTCACCCTTGCCATCTATATGATGCACTTCTGTAACATAAGCTGAATCCTACTCAAAAATTAATAAATAAATTGCAATCACAAAAAAATAATATGAATATCCGTTTTATAATATTAATTATTAAATTTTTTTACCGTAAGTGTTGGATAAAGAATATGATCAAGATACACAGGCATTAAGGATAAGAATCCTTCACTGCCAGCAGTTGTCATAGTATAATGTGTAGTGTCAACAAATGTAGACGCATTAGTACCAGATGCCAAACATCTATTTGCCCATAAATCTAAAACTCCTCTGTATGGGTAACGTTCGCTTCCCAAAAAAATAAGATGTTCCAATGTGTGAGGTAATCCATCATCATTGTCTGCTTCAGTAGCTAATTTTCAAACATGTTCAACAAAATTATGATTAACAGAGTTATAATTATGACATAAATGTAAAAATATTATGTGAGAACAGATTAAAATCAATTCCATATATTAAGAAAATATAACGAATACAATAACAAACGAAATTACCGAAGCTAAAATAGCCAGATACAACAGGACCGTCAACGTCTGCTATACAAACCGTAATTCCGGTATTTGTAGATTTATAAACATATACTGGTACTGTATCATCGATTTTTAAACGATGTATACATTGAAATCCGTTGTTAGATTTCATAATTTCTCTAGACGAGCTATCAACAGGCGCTTTGTTAAATTATATATTTTCCAATATTCGAAGCAACGTGTGTATGTAATACTATGTATTATGTATGATTATCACCAGTGAAGAATCTTTACTGAAGATGTCAAACTGCTCGCTTACAGCTCAGGTTCAGGTTTTCGGTGCGCCAACTTGTGTAAAAACCCGGTGGTATATTATAGTAAATTGCAGGGATCTGACAGATTTGCTTCCACCTTTCACCAGAAAGACAGTGAGAATGTTCACACCCGAGTTTTCATTGCGCCCCCTATAGTGCTGCCACCATGGCAATCGGTAGGGAACAACACACGAAAATGTAATGTACGCTGTTTTCGTTCTGTCTTTCTCGATCATCTTCCATTCTCTTTCTAGACCAACTGCGCGAAGCTGGTGGGGGTGTGCGAGCCAGCTTAGGTAGCACGAAAAGTGTGCAGAAGTACGATCAATTACTAGTAAGGTAGAAATGGCTCAATATGGTGAGGCATCACTGTACATCTATTATAAAGGTCATTCGACAGACCCCAAATTATGACAAAAATGAAAAAATACTGTAGTAATATAAAATAAACTTCTGTACCATTATACTCAACTAATAGTTTTATTTTATCATTTTAAAACTTAATGGCGTAATTGATAATCATGTTCTATTCATTAATGAATCTATCAACTGTTGTCTCCTGTTCATTTGAGATTGCATTTGATGTAATCTTGCTGCTTTCAATTTCCTTTTAGGAACATGATTCAGGGCTTTATTCCAGTCTTTGGTATGATGTAGATCCAATAATATAGCCAGAACTTGATTCAAAGGTAGATTTTTTGTAGATCCAGTCCCCCATGGTAAATATTCAGCTAGAGGAAGTCTGGCCATTCTAATTCTTTCTTTTCTAGCTTTTGCAAATGAAAATCGTCGAGGATTGACCTGAGAAATATGCATTAATAAATATTTAAGGGCACTACAAAATAAATTACTCAATTCATTAATAAATATATAATAAAATGTTTCACCTTATCTACCATTGCACCAATTACGTACACCGCATCAGGATCAAACTCTTTTAATACGTGGTTAGCATCTGGTGTGAGATATACTATTTGCTCTCTGTCAAATACGTCTATGTATGATTTTTCAGTAATATTTAATGGAAATCCAGCATCATATAATGTTGGTATACTTTTATGCATCTGTCTCATCACAATACTATTTTTATTTGCATTGCAGAAATATAAATTGAAGGGACTGACGTGATCTCGATTTAGTGAAAATGATAACAATAATTGCTTCGCACAATTTTGGGATTCATATGCGGTCATGTCATTATCAAAACCAAGATCGTACACTACTTTTGGTTCATACATTATAGCATTAATTAACCTGTTATTATAAAAATTATTCATTGTTTTGGAGCTGATACGTATGAACAATGAATTACTATTCAAACCATATAGAATACTACTATTTGGATCTGGCTCTGTACGATCTTCTAGATTCACTGATATTTTTCTTAGTTTCTTTGCTTCTACTTTCACTTGTTCAATTTTCCAACGATACTCCAGATATGATCTACATATTCATAAAAAAAATTTCAATTGATATATACACAACTCAAATAATATTTTAATGTAAAATTTAAAATTATACAACCTCCTTTGTGATCTACTGGTTGCTGCAAATAACATTAACCAGTCTGTAGGCCTTATATTATTTGGTACTCTACCATTCATATATCGATAGCATTCTACTTCCAATTGTAATTTCTCATACAGTAATACGGTCTCAGGATTTTTAAGAAGTTCTTCGAATTTCTTATTATCACGTTCTTGGTACTCTAGGGTTACTTCTTGAGATCTGCTTATGTGATTGCACTTTCGTGTTATTAATGGACAATAGTTTAAACGATGTTTCTGTTTCGAATATGTAAATACTGTGTTCACAATTTTATCTTGTATTGTAAGAATACAAGTATTTAAGTGAAGCTTCCTCGAAATAACAATACACCCCCGAAATGTGTTACTAAACATTTTCAAATTTAAGAAACCTATCGCACAACAATTACACTAACTTACATAGATAAAAATTATACAGAATTTATATAAAAACAAAAAATCTCATCAATTTTTTAGTGTACATGTGCACATGCGGTTAGGGTTACGATGATGCTTGTGATCACAAATTTAAAACGATTAGCACACACTGGCATCTATCGGCATGTTCCGGTTTCTAATAGAAGCCACGGTACGTATATCCGTGGCAGAAGTTACGTTTTCTTTGTACACATTAAATTAATAGGTAATGAGTTTAAACTTTTGTATCGGTATAATAAATTCTTCTGAACAGTTCTATATCCTCGATTTATTGCATACGTATAAGTCGTTTTAATACACCCGGGCGATTGTAGTGCCTCTTGTGGAAAACAAATAAAGCTTCGTTCGGGGTTCGTACAGCACCAATTGGTGTCGTGGCAAAACGCTCAAACTGTTAACCAAATTATCGACGGTCGATTTTGTTTAATAGTCTGAGCGTTTTGCCATCAGCCTAATTGGCGCTGTACGGACTGCGGAAAGAGCTTCACTTTTTTTCCACAAGAAGCGTTACAATCGCTGGCTGGCGTATGAGTGTGGTTACGGATGAGCTTTCAATTTGGTAGCGTTAAGTTGTAGGAATCCCATAATACAAAGATTTATTGCAACTGAAAATAATGGCTTATATGGTGAATAATTTAGTGCAACCAAATCTGCATGCAGATACTAACAATTTAGTTCCAGATTGGCTTCATTCAGAGCAAAGTACTGGAGTAAGTTACGTTTTATCCTGTCATGAACATATTTTTAGGTTAGAATGACAGTGCAAACTTACTTGCTTATAATCATTAACATTGTGATTTCATCAACTATTTTCTGTTTCTATAACGTTTTCTTATTTTTGCGTTAATTAGACATCAATTATGGCATGTGAATTTGATGGAGGAGTTGTGATTGGAGCAGATTCTAGAGCAACAACAGGGTAAGGAGTAAATTTGATTTAAATGAATATAATCAATTGTTATTGATAATTTCAATAGTCATTGATGTTCTTTCAGGGCTTATATTTCCAATCGTTTTGCTGACAAGTTAACAAAAATAACAGACTACATTTTCTGCTGTCGTTCTGGTTCTGCAGCAGATAGCCAAGCCATCAGTGATGTGGTTTCATTTCATTTAAATTTTCTCAAGTGAATATTTCAAACATGATAATTATAATAATATTATGGTAATTAGTATTGAGTTATTACATCATGTACAATTATATCCACACTTATTTTTAGAATGGAGTTAGGTACAGAACCATTAGTAGAGACAGCAGCAAGCGTGTTCCGTGACTTATGTTATAATCATCGAGATTCTTTAATGGCTGGGATCTTAGTAGCTGGATGGGACAGTCAGAAGGGAGGTCAAGTTTATAGCATTCCTCTAGGTGGTATGTGTGTACGGCAACCAATTTCTATTGGTGGGTCTGGTTCGACGTATGTGTACGGCTACATGGATTCACAGTATAAACCAAATATGTCAAAGGATGAGTGCGTTGAACTAGTCCAAAATAGTATGTAGTTATTAAGCTCGATTTCTATACAGCATAATTATTTAATGGTGTGGTACTTATGACGCTTTCACGTCTTTACAGCGTTGGCATTGGCGATGGCACGTGACGGTAGCAGCGGTGGTGTCATTCGACTCGGCGTTATTACGGAAAAGGGAGTCGACAGGAAAGTTATACTAGGCAACGAACTACCACGTTTCTACGAGGGATAAATGCGTTAGCTTTTAAACATAAACAATATATTTACTTACGTTGTATTTCATACTTCTAAAACCATTGTATTGAACAGGTCAAGATTCTTAATTAAATTTGAAAGAAAAAAAAATGTAACGATTATTTTATTGTTTTCTATCAGTCGATCATTAATCGTCGTCATAACGCGATGTTTTAAAAGTAGAACGGTTCGAGTAACTTCGACACATCTTAATAAATCTTTGACTCCCGAAAATCGGTTCGGGAACTAAAATAGTGATCATGTATACCACCAAACACATTTACACGACTACAACTATATTTAGGTCACATTATCCACTTACGATTCACTCTGGCATATACCCGGTCGTTTTAACATCGCACTTAATGTCCATTGTCGGTTTAATGAGAAAATTGTTACAATGGCACAATCATGATGTGTGCAATCGCATCAAGCCGCTCCGAGCCTGTATGTGGCTCCTTTCAGATGAACTCTCTGCGGTAGTTGTGACCGGTCTTCCGTGATACCCCTGCGACCTTCTACGGTCAGTCATTACACTTACCCTACCGTCGAACACATCCAGACAATTTTTCTTCCAGTTCCAATGTAAATGGAAACCGTCTTCCATCTAAGTGTACACGACGAAGAAAGGAGCACTCCTTAAACCTATAGTTTCCACAGTTCCGTCAGTAATTCGCTGTCCACAATCTGTCCGCCGCGAGTGCATGTGAAAGAAAGTAGCGGGATTCCGTCGTTCCATTAGCTTTCCTGACAGAAAACTTTTAATGGACCAAAAGCTTGCACGTTAAACCAATCACGGTAAGTACGCTCTTATTAATTACAGCGCATTTTGCATCGAAATTACACATCGGAGTTGTTTATAATCATTGCCGTATCATGCTGCATCTGTCTACAAATCAAACGAATTTATCAGTTGTCTAGAAAATCTCCCTTGTATCGCGAGGCGCCTAGGGGCGAACCATCGTCCGCAAGATTCCGTTTTGCAACAAGATGACTGCGGAAGTCCCGAACGAGGTCTGGTCGCAGGACCGACCCACGGTCCAGGAAGTCAGCGAGATGCTGCGAAATTTCGGGCTGTACGACTACTCGGTGTTCGCGATGATGCTGATGATATGCGGCATAATTGGGGTCTACTTCGGCTTCGTGAAGAAATCTTCGGGAGAGGACGAGTACCTCGTGGGCGGCAGAAATATGAGCACGTTCCCCGTCAGCTTGAGTCTTATAGCCAGTTTTATATCAGGTAGGACCCCGTTTGCAATTGCCAGTTAAAAGCCTCCTCGAAAATGAACGATTTAAAGTATTGTTGCATTGTTAACAGGTATTTCGTTACTGGGCACACCGACGGAAGTTTACGTGCACGGGACCAGTTACCTGTTCATCTCTTTCGGGGTGGTTATCGTCGGCTTCGTGATGTCCTCGATATATCTGCCGGTTTTCCACGAGCTCAAGCTAACGAGTACCTACGAGTACCTCGAGAAACGCTTCGACAAAAAGATCAGGCTGCTGGGATCGGCGCTGTTCATGATCGGTGTCGTAAGTTCTTTCGATCGATCTCATTGCGGACATGCCACGTTGCTCGATCGCTTCCGTTCGAATTAAAAAATCTTGTAATAGAGACACGTACTTTTAGATGACCTGGCTTCCCATCGTCATCTACGTGCCAGCGTTGGCTTTTAATCAAGGTATGGAGCTCGCGCGACAATTAATCGTCGCTCGCGAGAAATACTAAACATTATTTTATGTTCTATATACAGTTACGGGGGCGAATGTGCACATAGTCACTCCGTTCGTGTGCGTCGTGTGCATTTTTTACACTTGCGTGGTAAGGAACGATCTTCTTCACTTTACCATTAGCTAAGATAATTAATAACTTATTTATTAATTAGCTAAATAATTGATAACTTGTTCTTAAATCTGTTAGTATGCAAATAAAAATTGTAATCCTTCGTTGGCAGTGCGCCAATCCGCTTCTCGCGAAGTAATTTCGACTTTTGTAAAAGGTGCGATTATAATTCTCGTTTTATGCTGATCAGGGTGGTATACGGGCAGTAATATGGACCGACTTTATCCAGACATTTATCATGTTCGGTTCCATGCTACTGATCATAATCAAAGGGACGTCGGACGTCGGCGGATTGTCCGTGGTGCTGAGGAGAAGTCTGGAATCTGGCAGGCTCGAATTGCCCACGTGAGTGTAATCTATGATCGTGACTCGATTGATATGCTATTTAGCGTTGGCCGTTGTTAACTTACACGCACCGTCTAATAGGACAGACTGGAATCCTCTCACGAGACACACGATCTGGTCGCTCGTGGTGGGCGGATTCTTTCACTGGCTGCAAATATCCGCCATTAATCAGAACATGATACAGCGGTATCTCTCGTTATCCACTTTGAAGTCTGCTAGAAGGTATATGAATTGCATCCGATTTTCTAGACTGAGGATTTTACGCATTTATGGCGACGCTATTCCTTTCCACGCGATCGAACGATTCCCGAAAGAAATAAACTTCTTTTTATTTTTATTTTATTTTTTATTTTATTAAACAATTTTTATTTTGCATAAAAATCCGCTGTCTACCGATTGCATATAATTAGCTTTCGCGTCAGATCTAGGCAAGAATTAGAAAAGATTTCTCCAAATTAAATCGCGTTGTTCCATTTAATTCAAGGAACAGTTCGAAACGAATTATTACAGATAATTATTTTCCGGTCAAATTTAAAACAAAAAGGGACACGGTTCCATTTGCAAATGCGAGGAGGTCGGAGAACCGTGTTACGGTCGAACGCGAAATAAAAGGGGGCTTCCCGTTGGCGTGCCTAATGATCTATCGGCAAAGATGAATTACGGAGAAAATGGTGACAGCGATTGTGGGTTTCAGAGCGCTCTGGATCTTCATAGTCGGTGTTGTGATAATAATGGGAACATGCGGATACGCGGGATTGTTAATATATGCCTGGTATCATGAGTGTGATCCACTTACGACGAAGGTAATGAAGCTTCCGTGATAGATCAATTCCACGGTTCATTCTAAACTAGAAGCGACGGATTTCATATTCAATCGACATCACTTGCCCGTTCGACATTGAATCATTTCCGTTACGAACCTGTGTTTATTAAGAAATATAGATAATTAAGAAATATAGCGACATTAAGGATTCTCGATTTGAATAACAATGATTAAATTTCGGAATACCGAAAAGTTTTCGTTACAGAATTTTTAATTATTTTAAACAATTTAGAGTTGATTTCAAAGTTCGAGGGACAGAGGTTCGATTGAAATAATGACGAATTTTGTGACTTTTAAAATGCTTTTGAAAATGATTTTGACACAGTTAGCGAGCGCGAAGGACCAACTGCTGCCCTTACTGGTCATGAACGTGTTGAAAGAAATGCCGGGGCTTCCGGGGTTGTTCGTCGCCGGAGTATTTAGCGCGGCGTTGAGGTAAATCAACAATTAAATAATTGCGATCGATGGCTAACGAATCAAGCCTCGTTTCTATCCGTGTTCCAGCTCTTTATCTACTGGCCTGAATTCCATGTCCGCCGTGGTGCTGGAAGACTTCATAAAGCCGTTCAGGAAGACGCCTTTCACTCCCAAAACGGCGGACACTTTGATGAAGCTCACGGTTGCGGTCTTAGGGGTAACTTGCGTCGCCCTTGTCTTCGTTGTCGAGAAAACGGAATCTCACGTTCTCCAGGTATTGCGGTTGGCAGGAATTAGAAATTTGCGTTCCGTCGTTGACTTTTAATCGTCGACGAATAAATAGTCCGTCGAATAAATCAGGGAGAGACTCTAAACACGAGATCATGAATTTTAGTTAACTGCAAGCTTGACTTCGATCACCAGCGGACCTTCTCTGGCTATCTTCAGCATGGGGGTGTTATTGCCCTGGGTGAATGCGAAGGTATTGTCAAGTTTCAATCGTTCGATCGACCAATGTTTCGTTGATAAAAGGGATCATTAATAGAATGATTTTTATAAAAATCAGGGCGCCCTCATCGGCGGGCTTTCCGGTCTCAGTTTCATGAGCTGGATCAGCCTTTCGGCCGAAGCAGCGATTGCCAGTGGTAGATTGAAGTATGTCTGTTTGCAATGTACAGGGTGGCTCGGTAAGAATTAGCGCTTGGACGTCCTCGTTTCTTCGAAACTAACGGAGACGTGCAAGCGCTAATTCGTACCGGACCACCCTGTATCCCAGTGTTTGAATCCTTTGTAATATTTAATCAGATTCGACGAGAAACCCATTTCTACGGAGGGCTGCTACTACACGTTTCCCCAGGTAGAGAGTTTGATATTCATCCCCCCTGACAACATTTTGAATGAGGGCGAAGACGATATGCTCCCGTGAGTATTTTAATGATCGAACAATTTTTACGCAATTTCTTCGAACGTTGCAAAAAGAATAGACTTTTTATATAAATACATATTTGTACAAAAATATATTTATATCGAAAATTATATAATTATATATAAACATATAATTATAAAATTATATAATTTCGAATCAATGACGTCACGGAGTTGAATTCTTTCAATTAACAATATCATTTTAAGTAATTAACAATATCATTTTCAAGTTTTTTTTTCACACGATTAAGTATTACCTTGACTGAATGGACATTAATTGAAAAGAATTACATTTTCAGAGAGCCTTTAGCGTTGTATCGTCTGAGCTATCTCTGGTACACTGTCACCGGCGCGTTGGTGACGATGAGCGTCGGTTTGCTCGTCAGTCTAATATCGTCGGAGGATATCGAGAAATTAGATCCAATGCTGGTGGCTCCGGTGATAAGGAGGTTTATAAAACCGTCCAACAAAGAAGTACAACAAGTCGAGGTAAATTAGCAGAACTATTCAGCCTTTTAGAGTATCGATTAAATTGTAAATGATCATTTGCAAAGCGACACGCAAGTTTAGGGCACGGAACTATTCTTGGCAATATAATTGGTAAAATAATATTTCTATAATCTCTGTAAATTAATATTTCTATAAATTAATATTTCTATAAATTAATATTTCTATAAATTAATATTTCTAGAAATTAATATTTCTACAAATTAATATTTCTACAAATTAATATTTCTACAAATTAATATTTCTAGAAATTAATATTTCTAGAAATTAATATTTCTAGGAATTAATATTTCTACGAATTAATATTTTAGTCGAGAACGTCGCTTTGTATATTTTTCGTAGAAATTCAAATTCACGATCGTCCTAATAATGAGAAGATTATCTAGTTAGCCGGCATGTCGGTCGCTCTGAATCCTATCGGACGATCTAAATCTCTTTTGGTCTCCAGATTGGTAATATAGAGACCGGTCTCGAAGTACGAGGAACTAGACAAGAGAACACGACCAGGGACTCTTCATTGGCATGACCTTGACCGACGATCATTGGCGTTGATCGAATCAGGGGTCGACAAATCGTGCACGAGCAAGTGTTTGGTTGACTGGCTGAAATATTAAATTAGAACAGCCGGAATATAAAACAAGTTAGAGAGCAATCATGAAAATAAAGTACGGAACGTCTCGGTGTAGCATGTTTGATCGCGGCGACGCGCTGGCACGATGAAAGCCCGGCCACGCAACGACGTACAACGACACGAATCAGCTGCTCACCCTCTCGCCTTACAATTTTTTCCGTTTCACAACTACGGGCGCATCAGTGCCACTTTGCCCTTAATAGATCGCCAGGGGAGAAAGAAATTACGTGTTCATCGTATCATGCACGCTTACGGCAGATGTTAGATAATCGGTTAGATTGCGGTGTTCCACGTGCTTCGCGGAAGCCCGAGTCGGACGGAAGGTTGTGTAATTTCTTAACACGGGAACCGGCGAAAACGACCGATCGGAACGACCGAAATTAAAACGATCTTTCCGCGAGACGTTCTTTCTCGATACACTTTCTCATCCCAGCATGCATCGCAATGGAATCGGCGTGCTGCGAGCTCGTCGAGTTGCGACGACGTTGTTCTAAAACAGGCAAGGGGTCGAACGTCGAACGGGAACAATAAAACAAGTCGACACGTCGTTTTCATTTTTTACATTTACCCATAAATATAATGTGTTTCAATATTAACGAAGACGTACAAAGTTAAACATGTATGATAGTATTATAATCCGATAATGTATTATCCACTCTTTCAACGAAGTTGTACTTCCATTGGAAGAAATATAAAACATTCGACGCTGAAGCAACAAGAAAGTCTCCGACAACCTGTGTTTTTCTTCGCTTCCGCGATTCGTTACGCGCGACCAGGACAAGAAAAAGAAAGCTCTCCCTTGCGCGGCGCGAGTTTTCCTCTCGAGGATGCAATAAGATTCATCGCGCAACATCCCCGTGACCTTTGCATCTACGTGCGACCCGGACCTTATTGCGTTCCTCTCGATCGCGTTAATTACATCGACAGCCCTGTCGCCGTTATATAATACAAGAGCAAGATTAATTAACTAATTGTAAAACACGACGAAATAAGAAAATGAGTATTACGAATGGTATGAATTTATACAACGACACGCTGGAGAAAGTCGTCGTGTCGTGATTCTTCGACTAGAACTAAAAAATAAAGAATCGATTTTCGCAGGAAGCAGAAACTTAAAAATACGTTCGCCGCGCGAAATAAAATCGATAAAAAGCAGAAAACATATATCGACTTCATGCGAAACGACAATTTCGTATGCACCGGTGGTTGCTTTAGTGCTTCGACGGAAAGAGGCTTGAGAATTTTACGTAGCAGCTGGTCAGGTGGTATCGACTGGTGACGAGGGGGCTAGAAAATTATTGAATATATTTTATTCGTCCAAAATATATTTTTGTTTCTCTATCGTAGGCGATATTGTATGCGTCGAGCCGTGCGCGGCCTCTCGTTCGGCCGCGTCGCGGGGGTAGAAAAGGGGCAACGAATAGAATCCGTTCGAGATAAGTACAGAGATCGGTGAACAGGAATGCGGATAACAGATTTTACATCACTATAATGCTTCGTATATTGCTATCGCTATTATTACGCATTCACAAATACAGCTTCTCGCGTGACAAGGTAAGCTTAAGATCACTTTGATCGGCCGCGGAAACCGACCCCGCGCAGTCCACGGTTGTCTAGCGGGTAATGATTATTGAGCATCAGATTCACAAGTACGGGTATTTGAATGTTGAACGGTATATATATAAATCGTCTAGAAAGCGGCGCGCGTCTGTGTGCGTGTTCGCCGTGGATTGGTTTTCTGACAGAGTTCGCCGCGCCTGTGGCTCGGGATCGGACATTGTTCTGATATTTTGTACTATGAGAGATCTGGCAAACTGCACGGGCGTCGTTCGTTTCCGTCGGCCAGAAGACACGATGCGACAGAAATTTCTCTGCAATAGAATTTTCACCTGTTCGGCTCGATTTTGTATTTATAAAATGCCGGCTTAGGTAAGCGCTCGTCATGCGGTCCAATAGCGGCGCTCCGCCATCGGTTTATTTAACAGATTTCGTGGAAAGTTCGATGCTCTGTTCGTCAGAGTAACAATAATTAAGTTGTTCATTTAAAAGATAACATGATAAACAATTTTTCTAGATGGAAATAATCTACCAAAGCTGGAATTTGCAGGGAGATTAGCAACCCCTTTATAAAACAGTTTTCTTTTAACAAGAAAGTCAGACGTGAAAATTAGCTGATTTATCATTTTCTCTGAATAATATACTGTTAGCAAGCATCTGGAGAACCTTCCACGAAATTCAGTAGATTAAGAACAAGCACGATCAGGCGTACGCGTTAATTCCGTTAGTGCTACGTTATTATATTACTTTTACAAAAATTCCTCGGAATACTGCGAAGTGATTTTCAATTAAAACGACGGGATCGAGAAGGTTCCAGCTACCGTCACATTCTCGCTCGCTTCATCGTTCCTATCTGTACAATCGTCTCCGGATCCTGGCGCAACAACGAATCGCCAGGGAAGTAACACGACTATTGGCACTCGTTTCACGTTACCGGTTTCTCGGTTCATCCGAGACGCGCCGAGATGAACGAATACATATTTATCCGCGCGCTATACGTATAAAATTGTTGCGACGATCGCCGCGGAAGAAAATCACAAAAGATTATTTGTGCTAACGTAACGCGATCGTCGCAAATCAAACGGGACTT